>LJZU01000231.1:0-141253 GCA_001513805.1 Davidsoniella virescens | reverse complement strand
TCCATAACGGCAATTTGATGATAGTACCCCCCCCCCCTTCCCCCACCCACCCCTTCTATTCTCTTCTCCTTAGCATTAGACAAGCGAAGCAAGCAAAACAGAGCCAAGCAAAACAAAGCCAAGCCACGCCAAACAAGGCCAAACCCATATACAGCCAGGGCATGAAGTCCCTCTAGACCTATGGTTTCTAGGAATAGTTATTTAGGCATTATGAAGATTGTACAAACGTCTTCAAGTTTTCCGTCTCGGGTTTTCCACGCCAAGTACGAAAAATGGAGATCCCAAACGCTTCTGGCTTCTTGGCTGATTTCTTGGCTAATTGCGCTTGAAGTTGTCGTTATCAGCGGAAGGGGCGTGTTTTGGCGAATATGGCCCAGGGAGGAAACAGGAGCGAGGGAATATCAAAGAAAAAGAAGAAGAAAAAGAGGCCAGTCAGTCAGTGGAGGAGAGGGGAAGCATCCCAGCTGCGGCCGATAAGTCGTGCGCCTCGCCGGACCTTGAGATCGATATCACTTGCGAACAGGTATTCGTGCCGATCCTTTGATACAGGCTGTCTTTATCTTTGCCTGACCCCCCCCCCCCCCCATCCCCCCTTCCCTCTCCTTCTCCTAGCATGATTTGTTGGTATTGGTAAGCAGGTTCGTATACAATGATATAACAATTAACTACATATGTAGATATACCCCAAAGAGATGATCTAGACAAGATATTCATTCTGGGAAACAAATTAAGGCGAACATCATCAAAGTAGCGCCAATTACACGAGATGGAGTCAATATCTGGGACGGAATTCAATACCGCGCTTACGATATGATGTTCCATATCTATATCTATATATGTGTAAATCTGTATAGCAGTCTTTGTATTAGCCAGCACTATGGAGTTGGTAGTTTCGTCACCAACCAACTCGTTATCATCTGCATGTCTCTGAATCGTTGCTTTAAAGTTATGATACAGCACGAGAGAGGCTCTGCGATTGCGGCTACCACCCTTCGCTTCAAAGAATTTTTTTGAAAAAAAGGAAAAAAAAAACCCCAGACATTTGCCACTGTAAGTTTTTGCTCATCGGCGCTACAAGATACCATATGACTAACCATACTTTAAGCACCTCTGGTAGCCTGGCCTGGCACCACTGTATTTCTTTTACTACCGTTCAGATACAAAGACAGGTAGTGTTTTAGGGAGTGGTGAGGGGGGAGGGGGGGGTGTTTTATTCGTATATATTTTCCATTCTTTCTTGGCTGGCTCTTCTAGGAGTTTTTTTTTGCCGTGGTTGGCTGGGATCCTGAGCACAGTCCGTTCCTTTCACTGATAAGAAACTAAATACCAAATAATGTGCAAGAAACTAGACTTAAGGCCATAGTTGGATCGGCCAGCGTAATACATATCAAAACAAGATTTGGATGGGCATGAGAGAAAATAAATGCCCGCTCAGCCAAGACTACTGTCTTAGGATATCCCGTACAGATATGCTGTACTTGTATCTGTAGTTGTACATGTATGACTAGTACATCACATAGGCCTATCTATGCCTATGCAGTTCTCGCTTGGGTTTGATGCGCATTGCCATTGAACATTACTTGTTTCTTCTTTTTATAACTGTCCAAGTGCAATTGAAACGTGAGCCTAGACCGACCAACACATTTGTATATACAATATACATATATATGTATTACAATATATGTATTACAATATATGTATTACAATATATGTATTACAATATATGTATTACAACTATCTATCAACATTAAAATTGGGCCAACAACGCACACACGGATCGCTACTACCGATCTTGCGGACTAACTAGTTAACTTAGCTCTGTCTATGGGTCACTCGTCTCTATTAGGACGATATAGCGTACGCTTACTATGTGAGTAGTTCCGCCTCGTCCGCTAGTCTTCCCGCCGCGGTAATCTATGTATGTATGTATGTATGTATGTATCTAGTAATCTAGGAGCCCCTTCTAGAAATGGAACAACAAGCGTAGTCAAGGCAAGAGCATGTTTTGCGGCTCAAAATATATAAATGCGTGTCTAACCACCTCTAGCCAGCACTACTGCCACCAACTAAGCCGTGTTGGTATTAATATCTCTCATTAATCGGTGGATCTAAGCGGTCAGGGCAGGGGTCCTTCGTTTTTCAACAGTCCCCCAGATGTTCAAAGCGCCATGGATCTGATATGTGACGTCGGATTGGCCAACCCTTTTGCACCTGCTGCGATTGGTCTCTTCAAAAGCCTAAAGTTTCCAGGGCTTCTATCTAGACTAGTCTAGTTGCGTGTTCTAGCTCCTTCATCCCTTCCATGCGCACTAGAATGAAAACTATAATGAAGAGAGCTGACGCTTATCTTTCGCTATCAGAACCGAAACTCTGGCAAGACTTGGAACAGTTATAGGGATAATACTAATACAGTACTAGGGAACGAGACAAGAAGCCCGTGAAACATTGAACAAATACAATATAACTAGCAAATCTTTGAACCGTATCAAAAAAAAAAAAAAACATACATAGCTAAAGTATTTCTAGATCTTCACATGGCATGAAATGGCACCCGGAGATAGAGCCCTATAACCACCAATGAGATAAACTTCCCATAAACTGTAGGGCAGCAAATTGTACTTACAATTGCTGTTCCCGATCATTGGCTTCTCACACCGCTCTCCAATAGTTTTAAAACATTACAACCTGCAAATCTACAGGTGCAGATAATTAACTCAGTATCTCTGTACGTAAAGATTAACCAATGCCTAATACCGGTAGAGTAGTATTCCCTGACTCTGAAAATATGTCCTCTTTTTAATCACCGCTCGCCCCATGTACGTATATATACTCGGCCTTGGCATTATATCTCGTAGCTGAAGGGCAAGAAAGGGATCATGGAAAAGTCTGATATTTGGTATTGCCGCGTCGTAGTAAACCCCATATCCATAGAAATGTATATATACTTTACTTACACTGGTGCAATGCTTCTCTCTTGTCGGTCCAGAATGGGAAATGTAAGCGCTTTTGCAAGCTTCTCCACCCGCCTCCACTCTGCACTGCACCGCACAGGTATTCCTAACCTTGATCCAACATTGAGCCCTGCACGACGTTGAGAGCCTGATATGGTAGAGTTACACTCTTGCTGGCTGCTCACCCCTCATCTGCTGCGCTTCCAGGCTTTGCTTTCTCACTCATCCAAGGATGAAGGATAAGACCAGCAGTATCTGTGGAATTTAATACAACCCGGTCCTTTTTCGTTACTATTCTTATGCTAGAAGCCAAGTATATTGGAAAAATTTACCGAGGTACGTTCTCCCCTTCATGTGGCCCTGCATATTTCACCATGAAACGGGATATGCCGGGTATAAACATCCGCGCTCCTAGCTTTGTTTCCTTATCTTCTGTAATTTTCTTTTCTTTTCTTTTCTTTTTACCTCTTTCTTTGATTCGTTATCTTTCCTCATCTCGGGTAGTGAAAATTCAAATGTTCGAGGTATCTCAACTCACCCGCTATAAGTTGTAAGTATCAAGTATCAAATGAATGTAGCCGGAACTCCAACTAAATTCATAAGCAACTGGAACAATATCATGAATAAGCCCTCATACATATGGAAATATATTGGCTCCTTCTGAATACATAGAGAAACAAAACTATATCCGCTTAAATCAGACTACATCTGTATTTGGAGAGATTAGCGCTTGCTTTTACGGCAACCGAAAGCGGTCAAAGGGCTGGGTTGTTTGTTATCATCGCTAGTAACATGTAAGCTCACATATCTGTATGTACAAAATAATGGAAAGGGTCTAGTAGTATCTGCTTAGGGAGGGTATCCCCAAGCGCTCGACAACTAATACTCTATCTACATGCTAATACAATAGTTGTATCACCAACAACGATGATTTTGTCTCTTGACTATCAGGGATACAGTTGCTATAGACTGGCCAATCATTTTACGTGAGATTCTATCGTTTTACTTAGGACAACTAGGATTTCTTTTAGTCCCTGATGCTTTTCGTTTTCCGACTAGCGGCACTCAATAGGAAACCCTAGGAAGATAAAGAAAAGAAAAATAAAAAAAAAATAAAAAAAAAATATACACACCCGTACCGTAGCACTACATAAAGCTTGCGGATTGTCCGACCGCGTTTGGCGCTACTAAATCATGTCTGTCGTTCGGCTTGGCTTGTAAAAGAAAAAAGAACAAGAACAAGACCGTTATTGTTTCATTGCTCACTCATATTTTGTTTTGAGGCTTATCTACTACAGGGACATGGTGTAAGACCTGCATGAAACTTTAAAGAGTAAAATATTTGACGAGGCCGAACAGAGAGTATCTTGGCAAACAAAATAACTTGGACTTGGAGATGGCCATATCAGTATTGCATTGTTGATTTATCTTGTTAATGTAGCGAGGAGCCTCGGGTAAAAATGAATATCACACTGTTGTATGTATCTGTATCTGTATATCGCTTAACCGTACATTACACATGTAGATGGTTACGACTAGTATCCCGCGGAGCGGAACTCGGCCTAACTGACGCAAACTTTGGAGGAGAGAATAGACAAGATGATTCATTGCAGTACATTAGGCTTCAGCACTGACCAAAGGAACTCGTCTAGTGGATCCTCGTACCTGTTAGCTAACGTCTGTTCTCATGCTCCTCTTGATACTGGTATGAATATATGTATCAGTAGAAGAAGAGCGATTTCGGTAATACTCCACCAAGACGGTAATTCCTTTCGCCTTGGTAGGATAGAATATGTATATTACTACTACAACTATATCGTCTGTTTATATGTCGCGAACCCCGCCCTTGAGATCATACAACTATAAGCGCCATAGATAAAACGTATCCTTGCCGCGGTAAGCTCGTCCTATATACATATTGGAGTCTGTCAAGAGGAACATGTATGATATGTCAAGCCGGGCGTTGTGAAAGCCAGAGTTTAGGAGACATGATTTCTGGGTAATCTAGCATCTCTGTGTACTCTAATCTTCCCAAAATCACATGCTACCCTTCAATCTATCGACAGACGCGTATACATGTAGTTGTACTCTATCACTATCAATCTTGTAGAGCTTCGTAGGAACCTACCGATGCTCGCTCTCCCTTGGCTACATATACCTAGCAAATCATCCTACATGTAAGTTGTCGTATGATGCTGAAAACAACTGTTGACGCTGTTTTATCACTACCTCAATAAAGTATGATTACATAGTACTTGTACCTACAATTATCTGCCATATTCGTATATAAAAATAGACAAAAGTACTAGCTTGTCTTGGTGATCTGCCGTTGCATTTCATTCATGTACACTATGACCTACAGTTTCTTGATGGCACATCCCCACGACCTTTTGAGTATTGGTGTTTCTCCAATGCCAAAGAGCTATTTTGCGCTGTTTCGTGATGCGTAATAATTGTAAAAAGCTGAGTGTGGTTGGCTGGCTAATCTTACAAATAGAGTTACAAGGCTACAATATGCCTTGATGGAGACCATCTTGGCAATTCTAAGCACATATGCTTAGCTTCAATTCTCGACAAGAATTCCCGACTTGTTCGTTTCGACATGCCTTTTTGACAGACATTGCCTCGAGTTTGTTTGGTTCCATCTGATAATTAAAGCACTCAGCATCTATCCCATCACATAAATAGGTGTAGCCAAGCCTAGGCGGTGAAATGAGGCGTTAATGGTGTTTCATTGGAATAAAGGAAAAAGAGCCAATAACGATGTGTCTAATTCTATCAACTCATATATTGAAACATACAAGTTGTAAACATGTTGATAGACATGTATTATTGTATTTTATGTGTGGATTTACATATGGTATGTATATAAAGATTTGTTCATCCAGACCACTAACTGTGTTATATTGAAAGTGCATACTTAACATAACTACTAATACTACTAATATCATGTAAGATGAATCCAAGTATCTCTATGGCATACTTTATAGACTATACTTGGGTACCGAAGAGAGACAATCAAGTTAGTTATAGGACAATACGTTTCAATGCCATTTTGCCCATGAAAATTTGATTATACTTATCCAGTTAGTACAAATTCCACTACTTGCACTAATTGGGTTTTTTTTTCTGTAATTGCATTGTCCAAGAACTGCCGGTGAAAATTTTGATGTATAGACAATTAACGACTATTAGCCCAAGTAGCAATATAATTATATTTGTGCATATGTACACGCAATGATCTATTGCATTTACACTTGATTGCTCTTACGAGAATGCAGGAGCAGTTTTTTATGCTCGGATTTATAGTCGCTACTACATTGTTATAGCCTCGGTGACCGAGCTACTGCCCTCTCGTATCTCCGATATGAAAAGAGAAGCTTGGCAGTAAGACATTCTAAACAAAACACATCTGTGCGTGAGCTAACTACGGTAGTGTCAGATGTGGCAAGCATTGTCAAAGTTTGAATATATCAAAGCGAAGAAAATGATAGCCCATGAATATTCCAAGAAGAATATGTGCTAACCCTATCAACCGTTTCAGGTAGTTACTATTGTGTTCATGGGACAGTTACTAAATATAATGTGTGTAACAGTTTTCTTCAAGCAATATCCCAAAATGAAGCCTTTCTACCAATGAAATTTTCGGGGAAAATGATAAGGAGCTATAATACTCACTCTTGGATTCATATTTGACAACGCACAAAGCCTTTGTGAAGCCATGTACGACTATTCACTACTTTGGATATGCATATACCCATGATATTGAGTTGTTTCTTCGCAATCTATACCGTTTCCGTACCATGTCTGCTGTCAAAGCATAGACCATGATTATTTACATACATCTTGTTTAGGCACTACCAACCTTTATTTTTATCTTCTTTAGCTCAAACAAGATACTTCAAGATATTCAAATAAGAACACGAGTAGTAAAGATGTTGGAAATATATATACCTTGAGGTTACTTAATGCTTCAACTTGGCGGCTCCTAATTATAAGCGGAACCAATGAAGCTGATATAGCTATGCTTGAGGATCTTCTGATAATTGCTATGCAAGTTTTGGCTCAATATTTGATAGGAGATGTCAAAGTTATCGATGCACTTCTCCGTGACTAGTCGATTAGGAAAAAGAATAGGCGTGTTGTTCATGATATTCGTAAACATGACGGAACGATATTCCAAGCATTCCAAGCCACTTCGATACGAAAAGCCTGTCTGTGCTTGGGTAGAATGGGTGGCAAAAGATATAACCATTGATAAAAAAATTTTGCTCATTACTCTGGCTGATATGCACATATATACACATACAATCAATCTAACTATTCTGAGTTAGACCAAAATTCGACCCATCAGTAATAAGTATGTAGCGTCAAATAGGATAACTCGTGACGTGATTGATGTTTATCGTGGCGTGGTGTGTAATTTTTCAATTTTTATAATTTTGTTTGAAAACATTTCAAGATTATATATCATTGTGTCGTCATGGAATGTACAATTAGCTGCCAATCGAATTTGAATAGCTTGATCTGAGATGGTAGCATGGGCAGACACTGAAAGCAGCCCGTTGCCAACTCATTATGGCGTATGAAGAGGCGTTGAGAAGAAAATGACTAGTTACACTAGCAGATAACTTTATCACCTAAGTTCACGTGTGGGCCAACTATATATGTTTTATATTTACAGGTCCGAATAAAAGAGAAATATTTCGACCTTCGGTAGGCTAAAACAAGACTGATGACCGTACCGGGATTATCTTCTCCCAACCCTATGGGTAATTATTTTGCCATTCATGACTACACCGAAAAGAGAAAGAACATTAATCGATATTGCAATAATGATAACATAACAACACATCGATATTGCATTATGCTCTCATAGTCATGACATAATAAATAGCATATCTGTATGTTGTCACTCACTCATTTGAACACACTTATCACAATTGTAATATATTTCACACAAATGAACACTAATTATAAACTATTCGCACATAGTATCTAAAGAAATAAGAAGATACCTCGCAATCAACCACAATTCATCATGATCCAAAAGGCTATTCTTAAGGTTGCTGTACTAGACGATTACCAGCAGTTCTCTAAGAAAGCCTTCCGTTTTTTAGATCCCGACTTGTTCTTAGTATCATATTTCCCCGACACATTACCGTCATATGACCATGAGGCGACTAGCGATTCTGATCGTGATGCTCTCGTATCCAGACTAGCACCTTTTGATGTCATCTGTAAAGTACACCCAGACAAGTGAAACGGGCTAGACTTATACAATTTGAAGTTGGCTAATACAATGCCCCTAGGTACGATGCGAGAGAGAACTCCATTTCCAGCAAAATTAGTTGCTCGGCTGCCTTCTCTTCGTTTGTTGCTCACCACATCGAAACGCAATCTCGCTTTGCATCTGCCGTCATTTGCCGAACGCAACATTCCCGTCGCCGGCACACTTCATCCTCCATCGGGTGGCTCATTGGGCCCTGATTCCACTACACAACACACGGTCGGCCTCATTCTTGCTTTAGCCCGAGCTTTGCCGGCTGCTCGCGACTCAATTTCAACCGGTTCTTGGCAAACCAGTCGTACAGTTGCTACAGGGCTTCCGGGGAAGATTCTCGGCGTAGTAGGCCTTGGACGGCTGGGAACCGCTGTTGCTCGACTGATGATATTTGGGTTTGGCATGCAAGTTATTGCTTGGAGTCCTAATCTCTCCCAAGAAGTCGCAGATATACGTGCTGCCGAAGCTGGCTTACCAGTTGAGACGCCGTCTGGTTTGAAAACGATCCGAGCTGTTAGTCGTGAGGAACTCTTCAGTACATCAGATGTTGTATCGGTTCACATTGTTCTTTCTCAGCGGTCACGTGGAAGCATCACTTCTCAACAGCTTAGCCTCATGAAGCCGACTGCCTTCCTAGTGAACACTTCGCGCGGACCTTTGATAGATGAAAATGACCTTATGACTACCTTGAAAGAAGGCAAGATAGCCGGCGCGGCGTTGGATGTCTTTGAGCCGGAGCCGCTGGCAGCAAATAGCGAATGGCGTACTACTAACTGGGGTCAAGATGGGCGGAGTGAAGTTATAATTACCCCGCATCTAGGCTATATTGATCGTGAGCTCCTCGAGCATTGGTACGAGCAGCAGGTGCAAAATCTTATTGCTTGGACTGAAAACCGGGAGTTAGCAGTACGACTGGTGTAACTACTGGTCGGTGATCAAACTTGCACTAGTCAGTCAGTTGTGTCTAGTGTATCTGTATCGAAAATGAACTAGTCCCGTTTATTATATTATCCCTTCTTATATTAAGAACGATTCTTTCGAAAATAGCTCATACTTTCAAAGATTCTTTCCTTGTGCTGCATCTGACTTTACGATGCAAATTCATGCCATATTACACCATAAGTCCAGCAGCACGTGCTCTTCTCGCATCTTTACGTCGTTGGGCGATTCTGCGACGCTCTTCCTCGGCTTGGATTCCCGTCATGACCTCGGATCTAATATTCGTCCACTCACGATCCTGCATAAAAAGCGTTAAAATGCCCCCCACCAA
This sequence comes from Davidsoniella virescens, assembly GCA_001513805.1. Taxonomy (NCBI): domain Eukaryota; kingdom Fungi; phylum Ascomycota; class Sordariomycetes; order Microascales; family Ceratocystidaceae; genus Davidsoniella; species Davidsoniella virescens. Next base: position 131,748 of record LJZU01000231.1, on the reverse strand, counting down.
AGCACATGCAAACAGCATAACCATGGAATGTTGAAGGGCGTTCCGTTTTATACGCTTCACGGCATCTGTGTCTTTGTAATCAAACAATATGACTCCGATCTGCTCCCATCGCTCCTGTATTGTTCCCATTGGGTTGAAGTCGATTTTAGTGCCATTTTGAGAATTCAGCTCGCTGATTATGTCATCTCCAGCATGGAATTCTTCAATTCCTTGGATCATGAATAGAATCGTGATACCTAAAGCAGTGGCAAAATGCTGTACCATAGACGTCATAGCAATAGCCCCGCTGTAGTATTGTGCCGATACATTAGCCTGGATCGCAGCCTTACCAGGCGGAAGAACAGCACCACTTCCAATACCAAAGATGACAAGGATGACGATAAGCTGGGCATTTTGACTACTCAGCGGGTTGACGTTGATCAGAACACCCGTTCCAATTATCAATAAGACATTCGCAATACGTGTCGTAAGTAGATATTTGCCTATCTTCGCAAGCACGGCAGTCGACGCTAATGTGCTGAGGTCCATTGCTAGATAGAATGGAACCGAGTAATAAGCAGCAGAGGTTACCTCTAGCTGCCAGAAGACAACAACCAGATAGGGCCATGTGTATACGCCGACTGACGAAGGTATGTGCTGGAAGAAGGCCGAGGATATAGCCGACGTCACATTCCGATTAGCAAAGATGTGTAGTGGCATCAGGGGGTACTCGACATAGTGTAGTTCGACGACTAGAAAGCCAATCAAGGTGAGCCCACTCCCAACTAGAAGTCCGACAATGTACTTTGAGTTCCATTCTTCATACAAGCCAGCGCTTGATAAGGCAAGAAAGAACATGAACAAGCTACCTGATAAAAACAGTGTGCCAATAAGATCAAGCGAGCGCACGATATCTCTGAACGTTGCTTTACTATGTGGTAGCTTGATGCTGAACCAGGCCAAAATGAAACAGATGAAAGAGCAGGGCACTATAAGTCACCAGACAAAGGGTTAGCCACCTATGACTCCGACGATTGGACTCTGACTGAAGTAGAGAGAGACAATTGGAGATGATGAGTGATGTTTGTGACTAGGTACTTACTATTGATATAAAACCCCAGACTACGAGTGCTACTGTTGTCGTTTATATAGCCTACAACTAAGAACAATCCAAGACCAATTACAACACTGATGATAGAAGTAGCTACTTTTGCTTTCATTGCGTCTCTGTATATGATTTCAACGTTAGCAATGTCCCACAGCTCAATATATAGCGTTGGATAAGTACCTACTGGGGTGACAAAGTACTTGAAGTAATCCCAGAGACCAGAACCACAGCACCTGGAAGCCCACAGCCGCTCAAAGTGCGACCAATAAGGAAAAGGGATGTTGTTTGACTGAAGCTTAGTATAAGGTTTCCTACGAACAAGAAGACAAGCGTCACTAGAAGCATGATTCGAAATCCCCAGAGGTCGCCAGCTTTGGACCAGATATTGACAGTGATGGAACCCGCCACGTTGAAGGGAACAATAGTCCATATGACGACGCGTTGAGTTGTTGAATTGATGCTTTCGGCGTGTGTCAGGTATATCGCCATCATCAGCATTTCAATTTCGTACAAAGTCATGACCAACTGGCCCAAAGAATCAAGTTTTTATTAGCCAAACATTATCTTTCAATGTGAAGTGAGGGGAAAAAAGGTAATGTAGACATGAAGAAACAACGAACAAACAACGAACAAACACACTTACAGAAAGTGTTATGAGAACCCAGAAGCGGCGGCGGGGCGACATTTCAGGTACTCCATCACTCTTACTGTCTGATTCATAGGTCGGTTCTGGCTCTGGTGGTATCTCTATCATAGAGGAAAGGTTCGTTGAAATTGAGGAGCGGGTATCATCATTGCTATCGTTTCCATTATCGTCTTCAACTTCGATGATATGGGGCTGGGTTGAGATTTGTATATTTCGATGGCGGTATCGCTCTTTGTCTGACGAATGGCGTTCGTCTATGATGGCATGTTCCATATTTTGCAGTATATCCGGTAGAATATCGTGATCTCATGAGGAGGATATGTTGAGTCTTGTTTCTCTTTTCTTTTTTTGTTCATGAGTTCTCGGTTCTTGTTAGGATATAGACTTGAGTGATAAATAACAGCAGCTACAACGACATATAACGGGACAATTGAAGAGTAAAATCCTCACTGACGTCTCTTGCTTTGCAGTGACGCGTGCTCTGTGACTAGCTAAGTTATCCATCTTGAATGAGTAAGTGTCACAAAGTGTACTATATACTAACAATGAGATGCCTAACGATATACAGATATACTTGCACAACCACTATTGATTGACATAGGATTTACTCTTCTTTGATCAGCACATATAGCTCTGGATCTGGTAGTTGGATGCATATACTTAGTGCCGATTAGATAGCGGGCTGAATGGATTCAACATCATTGACGGCTCGTTGTGGCACGCTATTATGCTGAGACTGAGAAATGAATTCGGACTTTTGAGCTGCACGCCATAGATAATACCAAAAGACTGCAAACACCCAGATACCACTAGAAGATGAAGACAAGTTAGTTTATAGAGTTGAAGCCATGCAAATACGCCCATTTTCTGTTTTTTTTTCTTTTTCGGTAGAGATAGTTCTAAGTTTATCTGGTATCACTTACGGCATAGCTGCCCGTAATCCTGCCATAGCTGTTGTAGTGCTAAGTCCACTGATACATTCATGGGGACGATTCTGGCTTGATGATGCGCACAGATTGTATTGGCGACACCAAGCAACTCGCTGGAATGCATATATGGAGGACAATAGAGAACTAACGGAGATTATTCCCAGCCAGCTAAGTAGCCATTCATGGCGGTGTTTTTGAGCCCATGGACTGTTAGTGACGGATATGATTACACCGGCCGAGTAGACACCTTCAATAGCAGCAGTGACGGCGACTAGAAAGGCGGAACTGCAGAAGGCAGAGACAAAGTCACTAATGTTAGTAGCGTGATCAAGTGAAAGATGGTAGTCGGACTTAGTACTTCATATATTCATGTGCGGCAACTTACCTGCGCAAAACAGTCGGCTTGCCCTCATCGCTATTGATGGCAATGGTTGCTATTGAGAAAGCGAACAAGAGACAGCAGCCCATCGCAGTCATGATCCAGGGACACCGGAAGCCAGGAACCCAGATCTTGAATCCACCGCCGTCCAGTCGCTGGATCCATGGGCCCTGGTGCTGTGAAGGTGGCCTAAGGGAAACTCGGGACCGGGAATGCCGCTGGACAACTGGGAGGGCATCGGGCCGATCCCGCCAAGGTAAGGTGTGAGGTGCTGGTCCGGGGGCTTCCTCGGGGCCACCGGCAACAATGGGTGCTGTAGATGCTATTGAAGGCTGTATGGCAGTGCGGGTATCGGCCGACTGGTGCGATGGGACGGACATCGAAGACGGACAAGATTCACGGGGTCCCCCTTAGCTAGCGGCAGGAATATATAGTCTCTTGCGGTAGAATTCGACGCAGGCCCGTGGTAGACTCAGCATAGGACGCGATGCGGCGTTTCTAGGATCGGGAAGAGATGGCGGATGTAGCAGCTGTGAAACGAAACAAAGACTACTAGGCTAGTAGGACAAGCAAAAGAGAGCTAAGCCAGCAACTATTTCCGAGCTGGGGTATTCTCTTAAAGCACTAAAAAAAAGGTGAGAATATAATTGGTGACGGTAGATGGTATAGAGCCCCGATAGATTTTAATTATACGATGATGTATATGTATGTTGTTGCGTATTATAAAGAGAATGAATTGCCTAAATTTCAAGATTGGCAAGGCTGAAATATAGAAAAAGATACTACGAAAAGGATTCGGTTCTTCCTATGTACAATGTATCTGTACATACAATACATAGATACAGCTATATTGCGGGATAATCAAACTAGATGTACGGCACGGAAACACGACTTCGAGAGAAAAGACGGCTGAACCCAGGATATATGCATAAATTTTTATCATCTTTTGTATGTAATAGGTCAGTCCTTACTTACCGTAGGTAGGTGGATATGATTAATCAGCACTAAAGCAGGTTCGACATGTTGAATGTTATTGGGTTTGCATATCACACAATAGCTAAAGTACATAAGTTCTTTGTACCTATCGTATTAAGTGACTCGTGGCTGAAAGCAAGCGTGTTTTTCGCGCTGATAGAAGTAGAACGGATATACAAGTACCGTATACACGAGTATAGTTACTTATATACCAACACCACACTACTATGTTCGAAGGCTAATGCGTTATGGGTATAATCATGGATCTCTAGTTTTAGCATGTTGTCAAATGGCGATGTCGGCCAACTTGTAACTAAAAGATATCGGGTAGAAGAATTAGAGTATTCTGAAATGCATATAACCCTAGCTATAACCCTTGATATTACTACGTACTACGTAATCTAGTCTCTCTCTGTTTTCTCTTCTTTTTTCCCTCTTATTCCTCTTGTTTGTCTTGATTGGATTTACTGGATCCACCACACGGAATATCCCATATCAGCAAACTGTGTTTGCATAATAATAATTTTTCTTCCCTTTCTTTTCTACACACCTTATTTTCTGCCGTATTGATCGTGCTACATATATCTGTATTTGTAGGCAAGTTCCGTTTACTGTAACATGCCACAATAGAGTATATATTGGTATACAGAGATATTGATTGATTCCCAATGTTTCCAAATTTAACGATGAAGTCTGTTCTATTTAGTTCTTATCTGATTACTTTGAATTTTCAAGTTAGTAGACATAGTGGATTATAGCTCCATAAGATTAATGAATTAAAAAAAACAAAAAAAACATAGTGGATTGAGAGCTCTGTTTGTTCTTGTTGCAAGTAGAGTAAGATGTAGTTCTAACTACATATGTATTCTTCGTTTTCTTCCCTTATCCCTCTAGTCGAAGTAAATTTTAGTCAAGTACATACATACATACTGTACATTGCAGACCCACTCAAGATGTGGCCAAGGCGGACCTAGTTCCTTCTGACTTAGGTTTACTCCTTCTTGCCTAGGGTGATGCACAGAGCACTATCTGTATGTAGAGTGGAAAGGTAAAATCAACACCGGAACTAGTAGACTAGTAAGCAATACGACGGATGGACATCATCCACTACTATATGCACTTTGTTCGCTAGTTCTCGGGAACTTTACGACCTTATTTGACTAGCTTAGAATAAGTCGAGATGGGTAGCCACTGAGGCAACAATGGCCTGTACTTTGATACCGAAATACACAGACATATATCATTACAATCATCATATAGTCTCTAATAGTCTAGCTATCAGTGTGATCACAAGAATGTGATCACGTTGCCTTGACCATGTAATATAGAGCCCAACCTGCCAAATCTCTTAGTCAGGCTCAATATCGTGATTGTGCTATGTGTCGCCTTCAATATTCTAGATATACATGTGTGTACTATTATACATATGGTGTAATAGACACCTGGCTTTGGCCCGTTTTGACCATTAGCGTCTCAAAATGAATCCTGTTGTCGCTACTATAACAATTGCTGCCCTTGGGAGGATCGTCGCTTCATCCCGCTCTCGGTTGCCTGTGTTGAGCATTCTCTTTTTTATTCTTGCAATTGCTAGCGGAATAGAAATCTTCAGGGATGTGGTTGAGCAAAAATATGAAGAGAGAAAAGAAACGAAAAAAAGTCCGATGTCAGATAGGAGTTTAGGGCGGTTAGCATGTACAGATATATAGTATGGACATAAGCAAAGGTTATTTATCAAGATGGAAAACTACGTATCTCCTAGTATTTTTAGTAAAGCTTTGCCTCTGGGACGACTAGACGGTTTTCTCAATTTCCTCACCTATTTTTTTTTTCTTCTTTTTTTTGACTGGGAATACAAATCTCGCTCAGTTCTGTTTTGTTCCTAGCTTGGTGATGGTGATTCAAGATACATAGCCATTAGCTATATTTTGTCCCAATCCCCTTGCATTCTATTAGACATTCAGATTGTAGCGTATGCCTATCTGTATAACTACTGTATGCATATGCATAGTTCATGCCCAAAGGTATATACAGATATAGCAAGACCTGTATAGCAAAACCTATAAGGCCCAAGCTTGGTTATGACAGCGCTACAGCTCCGCTTTTGACGACTACAGGGCACTATATTTATTTCTAGATTCAGTGCTACTAGTCCTCTACCGGGGTCCAACAAGCGTGGCTTCCGGAATTTACATGCTACCTGTTTTTTTTTCTTTGGTTCCGTCGCATCACTTAAGCGACGAACTGCTCTTGCTCTTCTATCACACCACACCCATTACGATTTTTTGGTAGGCCTTGTACATACTACTATAGAGCTGATGACTTCATTACACATCCAACTGTATCCAACAGTCTAGGACCCTCCACCATCATCCTTGCCTAGCCAGCAGCCATCATTGTTTCTGTGCTTTTTCCCCAATGCGGTTCTGTTCGTTGTTGTTGATGATAAACTGATTACTGGCCCGCCCATCACATTTACATTCATATATTTTGTCTGCTATTTATTGCACTCATTTCGACAACTACATATTAGTACAACCTACAGCCTGTTCCGAATTTTCGGGTCGTTCTTCGGTCCAGATTCTTTTTCCCGTTAACGTCACTGGCAAACCGACAGTTTTTTTTAAGCAAGCCGATAAATAAATGAAAACACACGGACCATACTGCACTACAACGTCAATCGAATTGATCCGACCTACATCGACCTGTTCAATCAAATAAAGTATATTTCATCTTGGCTGATCTATCCGGCTAGCCAGGGAATCTGTACTAGACTATCCTGCAATAATTTAACTATAACGCATTGCACGGTTCCATTCCCGCCCATCTCATCAATCTCTTGTTCCGCTACCAGCCAATTCACTGCCTTGGCCAACATATTATCGCATCGTTGCTATATAAGAAGCTGTTAATCTGATCGCGATTGGTTGGTGTCACCGCACAGATACACTTTATACCTTGATTGTATACTGATACTGATTGATTACCACCCTATCGATTGAGCAGCAGTACGGCTTTAAAATCTAGCTTATCCCACTCAGCGACTGTCCTATATTTCATACTGGCACAACATATCTTGAAATCTGACATCACCTGCCGGAACTTTCAATCACAACTTCGTCCTCACCCACATCAATCGTCCATTTTTTATTTTATTTTTACGCCTCAGTCTTCAGCTGCTCTCTCACTTTGTTAATATCCATCAATGTCTGGTATACCAATCAAAAGGGCTGCCGGAGACATATTTCCAACGAGCCAACAACAACCAGCTGTTCAAGCCGCTTTCGCACAATCCGGTGCTGCCTCTGGCTCTACATCTGGATTTGCTAATCCCCAGTTCCAGCCAAGCATCCCAACCCAACATGACGCCATCGACTCACAGGCGCCGGTACCAAAGAAGGTCAAATCTACCAATGAATTCTCCAATGTCGTTAAAAACAAACTCCAGTCTTCTACGCGCACAGGCCAAGCATGTGATCGCTGTAAGGTATGTAATTGACTATCTGAATACATGCGTAAACATCAGCACATCCCATATTCTCATACACGATCTCGTATATCAATTGATATGAGCTTCTCTACAGTTGATTCTAGACATTCAGCATGCTGACTTATATCTTACCATTCTCTTGGCTTTAGGTGCGCAAAATCCGTTGTGATGCATTACCTGATGGCTGCTCTCACTGCATGGTCCTCAAATTGCCTTGCTATGTCACCGATCGCGTTACAGGACGAACCGAACGCCGCGGATATCTCAAAGAGTTAGAAAATCTTGTCGATGCTCTACGAACTCGTATTGGAGATCTCGAGGGTCTTCTTGCAGCCCATGGAGTCGAAGTTTTCCCATGGAACCGGCCAGAAATTACTAATGTACCAACTACCGACGATGTTGGGGCAACGAACACGACAGAGTATCCTTTGCGCCCTACGTCAGAGGAAGATTGGGTACAAGTCGGCTCATTATGGGTGCGTAACACTAATGGAAAGCCTATGGTGAACAGCCAGACAAGTCCAGAGCCCGTCCCGTCTGGCTTGCCACCGCAACGGGCACATTACTCTGCCACCCCTCCGTCCCGAACACACCGGCAATCAAGTACACCGTCGTCACTAGCATCGCTTAATTACTTTCCTGGCTATCTCAAGGTCGACAACGTCGGCTATGTTGGCGCCAGTATGGACCATGCGCCACTTAGTTCCGTCTCCGGTACAAAGCTGTATATCATGGGAACCGTTATCGATACTGGGACATTCAGCATCCCAGATTTTGAAGAAGGCGCTCATGATCATGGCGTGTTCACTCCTCGCTACAACAAATCCGTTCAAGCGCTGCTACAATCTATGATGAACCGAAATCCCCCATTATCGAATATCAAACTTCCTCCTCGTGAAGACGCCTTCACTTATGCGCGATGGTATTTTCTCATGCTTGAAAAGTTCTTGCCATTGCTTCATCAACCAACCTATCTCAAAATGCTAGGACGCATCTATGATGATAAGTCATATGTGCCGACGGCATCAGAATCTGTTCTTGTGCATATTGTCTACGCTACGATGCTCTTCCAATACGGCATCCGCAACCCAAACACACCCGAAGATAAGGCAAAATATAATGAAACAAGCAATAAACATTATCACTATGCTCTTGGCCGCTTCTATGAGTTGCTCTGCGAAAGATCGATTCAAGCTTGCCAAGCAATGACGCTGTTAGCTATCCACGCCCGGAATTTCCCGAAGCCACATGCGGCTATAATTCTCGCCACTCAGGCTCTTGGGAGAGCTTGGTCGTTGAATTTACACCGCAGGTCAGATCCTTCCCGCTACAGCAAGGTTGATCTTGAAGCGCGCAAGCGTCTGTGGTGGGTTATCTTGGTGCTCAACGTTACTATGCAAGGGAGCATGGGCCGGCCTATGCCAGTCACCAATAGAGACTATGATGTAGAGCTTCCGGAGCCCCTCAACGATGAGGCGATCAGTAACAATACCATCGATGCTTCCAAGAACACCGTCAACTGTCCCTATTGGGTCGGTATAGCTACTTTTAGCTTGATGCCGCTCTACATCGACCTATATTCACATCTATATAGCGTCAAACGAGACCCAAGAGTTTACCCCATAGCTGTTGCTGAGTTAGAAGCCCGCCTTCAAGCGTGGAAGAGCTCACTTCCTTCTCGTCTTATCGTAGATCCGTGTCCTATCGCTAAACTTCCACCAAACGAAGATCCAATTACCATCTTGTATATCCAAGAACTTGAAATCCGGTTCCGATTCTGCTTACGCCATCCCAACATATCAATGACTCGAGACCGTCGACTGGCCGCAGAAAACGTCCGCATATGCGAAGGTCTGTCCGATAAGATGTTAATTGTTGTTACGAGCTTACTTGAATTCAAATCTATCGACACAACCTGGGCGCTCATGTCCCTTTACGGCGCGTTCATGTTTACAAAGCTCGCAGCAAACTGGCAACGAAGATACAGTGCCACTGCAGAGACGATATCGCAATTACGAGCGACTCTAGATAAATGGCTGGTAGTGATCTCCGATGCCGGAAGTTCATTAGGTAGGTATCCAGACGGTCAACACACTGACCTTGCAAGCATGTACTCAGGAAATGTCATACTAACATCACTACAGGTGCCGGTAACCATAGCGTCGGGGAAATGAGAGACATTGTCAATCGAACAATGGCCCAAATCGAGGTAGAATCTAAGTCTACACACCGTAGGATACATCCGGACAACGGACGTGCCTCCGACTCACAGGCTTTGAAAGCCGACATGTCATTTCTCAAGTCCTTCCCACGTAATGACCAAACGGGTCCACAGACATTCCCGTTCAGCCATGATCCATCCATCAACGCAGTCGCCTCCGCTGCTCTCGCCGCCCAAAACGGTGCCATGACTACTTCCATGTACTATAGGAATGACGACGATAACTTCGACCACGATGTGGACGAACACGAGGAAGAATCGCAGTTTGGCTTTCCTTCTTCTCAAGTTTTACTTCCTCCTCATCCCCCACCCGGGTATCCAGTCGGAGATGTCGGTGACGACGATGAAGTTTGGCCTTCTTCATCTGGCGGAGACGTAGAAAATCCATGGAGAGAATGGGCTAGTGCCATAATGGATAACACAGATACCCGCGGCCGGTATAGTGTCAGCGCTCTCTTAGATAACGATACAACCGATACCGATACCAATATGTCTGATACAGCCCGTCAGAACCCCAAAGATTCACATCCCAATGCACAGTGGCCATTACTAGCTTTTTATGGCTCTGTTGCTCAACCACAAACACAACGTCCATCATCATCGCAACACATCCATCATGGCCAATCACACAATTGGAATGATAAATCTGATCCACAAAATCATTGACGAATCATTTATGACTATAACAAACTATACACATATATATATATACATACACCCTGATGTAATCTATCTTACATCGTAGAGGACATAACTATCGCAAACACCATGTAAAGTTGCATATCAGATTAAGATGTACACCTTCCTCACATTCAAGTTGATCATTTGTGTTCATGAAAATAAATGTTCTGCATTATGTATATATATATATATTATTTCACTTTACCGCCAACCGGAAAAGGACATTCGAGACGACCCATCTCTACGGGGCCTCGTAGCTGCTGCGGTCAATGTTGGACCAGGCTTTGAGATTGAGATAGGAGTAGGTGCTAGTTGACCTTGTGACTGCGCAACCAAGCCACTCATAGTACCTCTTTGACTGCCTCCACCAATAGACGTTCGTCTTGAGTTATTTCTTGCAGGTGATGATCCGATATTCATACGTCGAGCTTGGCCCGATGTGAGCGTACGGTCTCCAGGCTGTGATGATGGCGGAGGGCATGTTAAGGGTAGTGGACGGGCACCAGATGAACTTCTACGACGGGATACGCCATTTAGACCGGCGGCTGTCATGCTGCTAGTCCGGCGGCTGGGACCTGGCAGGTTGCTACTACCGTGCTCAGAAATAGACGAAAGGGCGGATACAGATGAGCTTCGACGGCCGCCGGGCATTATAGGGCCGCTACCAGCACCGAGGCTCCCACCAAATCCTAGAGACATGCGACGACCGCCGGCTTGTTTTGCCTTCTTAGCCTGAATTGCGGAACGAATCTTTCGCGGGGACAAACTGCCTTCGTTATCAGAGCCTGAGCCAGAACCACCAGAGGGTTTATTAAGTGAGGAGGAGAAAGGGGGGGAGGAGTTAGAAGAACGGGAATGAGAGGCCGACGAAATGTCGTTGACACTAACACTCACACCAAAGGAAGAAGATGACGCGTGGGACAACGCAGAGGGCTTGTTTTCGTCAGATCCAGGCTTGGCAAAGCCGCCACTGGAGCCATAAGTACGTGGGCTTGATACGCGAGGAATGGATGAGGGTGATCCAGTGTTGTTCATGTTGACGATAGTACGTAGGGCATCGGGGGAAGACGATACGGGGATGCTCGATCCAGCTGAAATCGATGGCCTGGCGCCCTTGGATAAGAAGCCGGCTGCGAAACGGTTGTTGGGGCGCGAGACTGACGCAGTCGAGACATCACATGACATGACGCTCATATTTCCTTCTTCACTGTCATCCGCCTGCTGTAGATACGATGGGAGCATTGGTGGCGGGGGCATGGGTTTGTCTAGGTCAGCATCGAGTGTAGAAGAGTCATTAAAGCTAGAGGCCGAGGTCGAGTGTGCTAGTTTAGAAGTAGGAGATCCGTGAGTCTGCATTTTTTGCTGGTACTGGTCTTGCTGTATTGAAGGATCACGAGGAGATACCGAGAAGCGCGGCGGGGTATTAGCAAAGTCCGCCAGGGTTCCTGTGCCGGATTCATCGTCGTCTCTCCACCGGACGTTTCGCTTTGGATTCGAAGGGGGGCGTGCCAGACTTAGGCGTTTAGCGGGAGTGAAAGAAACACTAACACGGGAGCCTAGACCGGCTTTGCGACGCCGTGGTGAGTTTTTCAAGGGCGAGTTAACCGAGGCAGAGAACGCGCCGGGCGTAAGGTTGTTTTGATTGTAGCCAAAGCTGGAGCGGGAGCTGGAGAGGGCGACTTCGCCACCGGCATTGGCAGTCTCGACGAGCTGGACCGCCGGGTTGGAGTTTCCAGAGTTAGCAAAACTGCTGTTTTCGCCCGAGGAAGAGAGGGTGTTGGCGTGGCCTTGACCAGAAGTGACCCCATTGACTTGGCCTTTGTAAGAGCTTTGACTGGCGTTGCCGCCGGAGATGCCACCGGTGTAGTAACCGCTGCCCTGGCCACCGGCTTGGCCTTGGGCGTAGCTACTTTGCGAACTGACTGAGGCTGAGAAGTTTGTCGGGTTTCCGATGCCAAACGACGCACGGGTGAGGGCAAGCCGGGAGACCGGAGCCCGACTACTGGAGGTTGAGTTCCCAAAGCCGAAAGAATCACGGGCGCTTTTTCGCCGCCGCGGAGTCGCTCCTCCTCCCCCGCCAGCGGTGCCGCGCTTCGCAAGGCCGAAATGAGGATGTGCATGCGACAGAGACCCGGAAAGATCGAGACCATTCAGTGAGCCATCCGGCTTCACTACGTGGGAGACAGCCTTGTGTCCGGCTTCCAGCAGGCGGTTGATGATCTGCTTGGCTTTGGCAACTGCATCTTCCTCGCTCATCCCCATCGTATCGTTCAGAGCCATTAGCATCTCCAGTTGCGCTGCTAGCAGAACCTGCATCATAGCTGCGTCGCCTGCCTTCTCTTGCTCGACAACCTCGCGGTACATCTGTGTCTGGAATTCCATCTTGAGATTCTCAACCTCTTGTCGGAGACGGTTAATCTCCGATCCATCAGCGCTCTTGTCGGGTAGTTGTTTAATGCTGTGGCTCAGAGCAGTCTCCATTGCGCGTTCCCAGTGAGACTTGTCGATGCTTTGGTGCAAAACATATCGGCTATTTTCAAGCTCTATCATTATGCCCTCGGCTGTTTTGCGGACTGCGGAAAGACTCTCTGGGATCGATGGTCTTTCATCCATGTCGTTCTTGAGATGGGCAGCTGCTGCACTTTCAAAGGCATCAATCCAAGCGCCGAGAAGAGAAATCCGGCGCTCAAAGGCCTTCAACCGCCGCACATTATTAATCTTCTCCTGTCGTTCTGGGGCGGAGTTCTCATATGAGGCACGAATGCGCATAATTCCTTCTTTGCACGCCGCATCTCTCTTTTCAGCTTGTTTCTTGAACTTGTCGAGAAATGTTTTCTCAGCATCCTTCTGTTGCGCCTTGAGCTCGTTAATGAGAGCAATCTGCTCATCGATTTTCACTAAGAAATCTTTGACGTGGCGGTTGACGTTGAAAACGTTGCGAGTGACTTTGGTCTGGATGTTCTTGGCGCGGTTGGCGTACCGTAAGGTATTTTGAGTCTCATCAAAGTGCGCACTGCTCGGTGATACACACACAATCATGACTGTCTTGCAATTTCCTCCTAGAGAGAACTTGAGTAAGCGTGTCAACTTTGAGTTTCTGTAGGGAACATGGTTATGTTTCCGAGGGTCACATAGAGCATTGATGCAAGAGCCCAAAGCAAGTAAAGACTTGTTAATGTTGGCACCTTCGATCAAACGCTCGCCGCGGTTCTGCGTAGCACTTGCACGTTCCGATCCAGCCAAATCAATGATGCTGAGAGTGGCCATTGTATGTGGCTCGTTGACAGCAGCATTGCGGTCTTTCTGCGCAATATTTATCTGGAGAACAGCATGTGAACGAGATGATACAGCATTAGCTAGTGTAGGTGATACCGTTCGATACTCGTTACCGCGCACAATCATATCCATTACTTCCTGTACATTCTTCGGGTGATAGCTTGTCAATCCAGCGACAGTGACAGCTTGGTTAGAATCCTCGCGCAACATGAGGCCCTGCTTACTACCACCCGGTACAAGAAGATCTCGAATCGTCTCGTTATATATCTCAAGATAGCTCAGGGAGATATCGGTATGCTTTTCCTGGCTAGTTTCGTCAATTTTTTCGAAGAGCTCTTGCATAGTAAGGAAGATAATTCCAGGATGTTGCGGTGTTCCAGTAATCGTGTGTGTTTTTCCACATCCTGTTGCACCGTAGGCGAATACAGTAGCATTATATCCGTCCATTACACTGTCGATTAACTTTTTTGTCGTTGCCTCGTAAACGTCTGTCTGTGTAGCATTGTCGTCAAAGATGCGGTCGAAGGCGAACACTTGATCCTTGGTCTTTCTCCCAGTTGGGACAACACTGCGGGAGAACTTATGGACTGGGCTATCTTCCGGTGGGTCAAATACCCTACATATTGCAGTCATCAAATTATCAGCAAGTATCTTTTAGTTAGACCTCATGCCATACCAGTATCAACATAGTCGGTAGGGAGATTCAACATCGACACATAAACAGTAGCCTCGACCTAATAGACCAGAGGGCTTGTGGTGTTGACAAAACAATCATGTTACAACTTACAGGCATCGATCATCAATGACCTTGATAACACTGCGCAGACCTCTTGTGTTAAGTTTTGGTGCAGCCACACCCGCCAATGAGCCATCGCCCAAAAATAATGTTGATTCCTCTGCTCTCGTCATCTGTGCTGCCTCTCTGATTGTGAAAGGCCGCACTCTCACTGGCGAGTGGTGATATTAGTGTCTTTGCACTTGTCTTCTCGTCCAAGAGGGCATCTACTACATACCTGCAACAGTGATGGACGAGGCTGCTGGGTCTATTATCTCTGGCATGTTGGGCTACTATATAGATGCAAGTATTTGTATGTTCGTAAGTTCGTTTATTCGTGGGAGATAAAATGTGTAACGGTTCGTCGATGGTAGTTTCTCGTCGGATGGATATCGGGATGTTTAAGCTTCTCAGTTCAAGGCAATCAAAGCAATGAATGGTAACGGGGTTTCAACCACACCAAATGTCATCGATCGTAGGGCGAACTGGCGAGTTTGTTTCGTATAGTGCAAAAAGCTACATAGAACTTTATAGACTAGAGGAGGACAAAACAGGAGAGTTTTCTTAGGAGAATCAACCTGAAGTCGTCAAGGATACGGAAACCCCACCGATCGGCTAATACTAGGCGATATTTGTGTAGTGAGTGATAGCTTGGGAAAACTGCAGCGAAGTAGATTGCCGGTATCGAGATGTTTTTCGCAGAGGTTGAAGTATGTTCCAGGCGATTTAGTTCTGGTGATTCGATAAGGGGATGGTCAGTGGATGATAGAATAGGTGTAGGTATATGGATTCGGGTATGTATTCAAGCTGGACGATGGGTAGCCTGGTGTTGATGATGTGGTGAAGAGGGCATGTAGGTGGTGGTTGGTTGCTTCGTTTAGGGCTCCTTCCTCAGGTGTACATAGTAGTGGCAGTAGTAAAAAGCACAAAAAGCTACTACCACCTTGAGACAAGGCGAACGACTTAAATGGCTTATCCCCTGAAATGACAACAAATTGCTTTGTTTCTATAAACAAACACACAATCGACTAGCTCCATAACAGGAAAGGAGAAAATTACACACTGACAACGAACTCAAGAGAGGCTACGATTTCCGATTTTTTTTCTTGGAAAATCATTGCATAAGCCTCATACTATGATATTTCGATATGCTTACCTGCAACACTCAAGAACAATGCCTGTTCCAAATCATCTGAGCGAATTATCGTGAAGACAGTGTCGATATGTATCATCAAAACAAGAGATGTCTTGAATCAACATGAATATGCGTTGCTAGCTATAAGTAGGATATACATGAGAGTACCAGCACTGTATCAGTGAGGCACAAGGCGGCATTAGCTAACGAACAACAAAGTCACACAGCGTTGCCAGCCCAGGTTTTATTTGAAAAGAAAAGGATGAAAACACTTAGTAGTGAACCACAACATGGGAGTTGTTGAATCCAAAGATACAATACTGAAATCATCATTTTTCATTGGGTGCATATTTATTTGAAAATATGCAGGCATCCTTACGAAAAAATAGAGTAAACTGTTGTATCAAAAAGGTCATGTGGCCGTTGACCGGACAACGACACAGCATCCCCACTTTAAGCTTCGTGTACTAACAACTCTGGCGTAATTCATTGTGTATGCACAATTACTGGCTGATATGTCATATATTTTACATACTAATAGACATATGTACATATACATGCATTCTTCATGGAAAATCGTACTTTGTGGAATGAAACTAAAAATTACATTTTATTCTTACAAAAGAGTTTACAGTGAATAGTAGTGTGGATGAGATACAAAGACTGATGAGAGGTGTACGGAAACGGTCCCATACAAATCATGAACGTCTGTTCCATCACTACACCTCCAGAATTCAGTGCACATATCAGGCTACAATTGATGCCATGGTAATATACATCTCTCGCAGCGTTCCACAGTCGCACGAGAGTTGACGATTGGTGTCATTGTTGTTATTGTTGTTGTGATTGGGGATGATGAGGGCCTTATTTGTTGCTTGATTGCTCTTGACCCTGTTGTCCTGGAATGAACATACCAGAGAAAGAGCCCATCATATTGTTCATAGCTTCCTGCTGTTGCTTTTCCATGGCGTCTTTTTGCTCTTTGAGATATTTCTCTCCGTTGGCCTTGAGGTCAGATTCTAGCATTTGGTAGTACCGCTGGCCACGCTCACGGGTGATATCATGAAGCATCTTGCCCTGCGCAAAGGCTTCCGCTGGGTTGATTTCATCAACATGGCCAGCGACACCTGCCGTGCTCTTGAGACCTAGGAGGTTTCCAACAAAATTACTTGCGGAACTGGTCTTTTTTGGTTTGCGTAAGGCCAGCTGCTTCTCAAACTCGGCACGGGCAATGGCCTCACGACGAGAGAACTCGGTTGGCACATCTTTGCCCTCGAAAGATTTGATGACCTTGCGAACGTCATTTGTCTGCATAGTGGCAAGATATTCGAGGAATGGGATGAGGTCGACTAGGCTAGTATCACGAGGGTCGCCGGTCCATTTGGGCAGGATGATAGCATTTTCAGGCTGTTTGCGAAGACGGCTAGCGTGAGTATCGATCATGATGACCTTGGATAGATCGCGGTTCAAGTAAGATAGATCCTATGTGAGTCGATCATGATTAGCAAAGCAAAGTCGAAGAGATAGTAGGTCTGTAGATTTCAGAGAAGCAATGTCGGGGACGGGTATACTTTGATGATTTCTCCATCTTCATACTTGGTTGCTTCGCGGAAGAGGGGAAACATTATGAACTGGAAAGGATCTAGCTTCTGCACGATAGGAAGGGCATTCATAGAAGGTACAGAGGTGAACAAAACAAGCTCATAGTACTGGCTCAGGTATCTGATGAAATAGTCGATACCAGGTCTCTTAGCAATGGCCCATCCACGCTGGCGATCCCAGGAGCTGTGCACGAGCATGTCCTCGAGAGATATGCAGAGAGTGTATGGTTTTTGCAGTAACGGGTCGAGAACTGGCAGAAGCTTTTCGAAGGCCGGCTCTTGATAGTATGTGACAGTTTCAGTCATACGCGCACGCACACGATCCCACCACAAGCCGATACCCCAGCCGTTAGGTACGCCCGGGTGTTGAGCGGCTTCTTCCGGCAAATCCCAGTTGCGGCCCATGTAGCCGGCACCAGCAACACTGGCCAAGAACACGAGCAGTAGTGAGTAATTGGCGAGCATTTCCTGTTTGCGTTCGGCCGAGGACTTGTATGCACCCTCAGAAGAACCGGAACCTCGTGATTGGTCCTTTCCGTCTTTGCGCTCTACGACAACTTCAGACAGCGCCTTGGACAATTCATCAGCAACATTCGCTTGTTTGCCCTTGGCACGAGCTGCCTGCTCAAACTCAAAAGTGGACGGAATACCCTGAGTTAGATCAGGCAACTGGTGAAATTCAGGTGATGCGGCATTCTCGGTTGTCGAGCTTTGTTTTGGGTCGGCTGGTGAAGAAGTTTTCGATCCGTCTTGCTTGTCATTGTGTGATGATGATGATGTAAAACGAGTAGTATAGTGTGCATGGATGGGACGTGGGGTCGATAGACGGCAAGGTCGAAAAGCTGCAGTGGCGCGGGGCGCAAACTTGGTGAATCGAGAGAACATTTTATACCCGTTTCGTTGAGCTGGCCAATGTCAAAATCTAGATGAGGTTCCGGCCTGTAGAAAAAAGCCTTCTTTTTTTCAATTGGTGAAGATCAGTCGCGTTGTCGGACATCCGCTCGGAGAAGAACGGAACAGCTTCGCATATAGCTCGACAAAAGAAAGAATATATTGGAAGGAGGGCTTCTCTTAAGAAGTGGGATGAGATGACAGTAGTGCAAGATAAGTATCGTAACCGCCAAGAAAAAAATTAGGAGAACACGATGTGCCAGATCTTCAAGTCTACGGAAAAGTCACTCGGAGACCTGCAGGTGGCTAATAAATGCACAGAGTAATTGATGATGCGTTGAAATAGAAACCACTTTCAGTTTAGTTCTTCTTTCTTCTACAGACTATCGGGATCAAAATGTGATTATTAGTACCAGTTTTTTTTTCTTCTTGCTTTTTTTCCTTGCAGGGCTACTAGCGCGCTTTGGGTTAGTAGGGTTGAGGTTCTTCATAAAGCACGTGACTAAAGTCTCATCTAAAAGTGGAGGCCGAGGGTCGGTTCATTGTTGACAAATGTACATTGTACTACATAAGTTAGAATCTTGAAATATTGGCTGTCAGATGCTAAATTGTCCTGTGAGTTATTTTCTTCTTATGAATCTTGTTATATATTGTCAAGCTACAAAAATTGTCTATAGTCTCTTTCTCATACCCCAATCTCTTCTCTACTGAGAGTAGTAATACATATCGCACCGTATCAACACCCACAGTACATATTACTTGATATCTTTAAATAGGGTTTTTTTTTTTTTTTTTTTTTTTTTTTTTTTTTNNATTTTTTTTTTTTTTTTTTTTTTTTTTTCTTTTTCTCGAAACTGGGGCATGGTTGGGCTATAAACTTCTCATCAATCATGAAAAAGTCTGCGAAGCAACTCAAGACGCCAGGCGGTTCAACAATGGGGCCTAAAATCCTAAGCATTAAAATGCCATCCATCAAACAAGGACCGTCGACGGAACAATCATTGCTGAACAAATCTCCAGACGACACCGACCAAATCATAGCACAACCAATACATTCCCCACCAATAGCCGTATCATCCCCCAAGAGACAGAAGATTAAGCCATTTTCTTTTCTTGACCTTCCACTCGAACTGCGTCGAATTGTCTATGCTTACTTCTTTGGCGATATATGGCAAACCATAGATCTTGAGCCCGGAAATCATCGCTTAATACACAAAAAGCTTGGACTATTTCGCACATGTCGAACTTTGCGAAGTGAAGCCGCTGAGCTCTTTTATGCTACTAGAATATTCCGCATCTTTCCATGTCACCCGGGACGCTATTTCAAGACGAAGAAGCCACTGCTAGCTAGAATGAAACCCCAGTCACGAAGATACTTGACGACTTTAGAGATACGTTTAGGTCCCGGCTGGAGTCAGCCGCCCCGTGGATGGGTAGTCAATGACGCACTTGGTCTACAAGACTGCACGCGTGTTTGGAAAGTGAATATCTTTGTTGAGTGTGACCCTAGTGACAGTGTATTCACGGGGTTTCGTCAAGAGAATGGGTTTTTCGAACATTTTAGTAGTAACCTAGTCACTGATGTTATTGACAGATTACCAAACGTTCGCGAGGTTCAGTTCGATGGCTGGGATAGTGTGAAGAAGTCGGGAAGTCTGATGCAAACTCTTATAAATACTGTTGTTTCTCTTGGAATGAAAGTCAGTTGGGGCCCCGAAAGAGGCTGGGACGATGGAGATATTGATGCCAAAGCTATGGGGCAGTTAGAAGAGGATATGGAGCGTATACGGCTGCTTTGTGAGAATTTGCCGACCATTATATAATATATTAATTGTGTAATTTTCTTTACTTTCTACATGTATATAGTTGTGAGTGAGAGTAGACAATTGATACCGTGTAGTCGGTAGTTGGTTAGTAATATTTATGCTACCATACACAGTGCCAACTAGGGTGCGACTTAAAATATACACGTCTAAATGGATGCTTTTTTTTTTCAAGCCCATCACTAAAGCTCCTGAAGATTGTCGTACACTCGCCCACCAATTCGAAATATTACAAGCAAACGCCATCGATTTATCAACTTTATATAAGCATCAAACGCCTATTATAAAATTGCAATGCCTCTCGACACATCAACATATTCTCTTGCGTTATTGCGCACAGATGGCCGACGCTGGAACGAACTGCGCCGTCTTCACGCCCAAATACGAACCCAAGATGCTGCTGACGGCTCGAGTTATCTTGAGATGGGACATACAAAAGTCATGTGTGTGGTAAACGGACCAAACGAAGGCACAAAGCGCAGCGGAGCAAATGCTTCTGGCTCTGGAAAAGATGGACATGCGACTGTCCAGGTTAGCATTGTAGTGGCAGGATTCAGTTCGATCGATCGCAAGAAGCGCGCGCGCAACGATAGGTATGTTTTAAGTATCCAGAAATATCATTGAAAGGCTTCAGCTCTGTATCTAACCGTCGGTGGCTTCTACAGACGGACTCAAGAACTTGAGGCGACCATCTCCCGCGCTCTTGCTACAACACTGCACACACATCTTTTCCCGCACTCTGTAATCAGCATTGCGCTCCATGTTCTATCTCAAGATGGATCTCTTTTAGCAGCCTTATTGAATGCTTCAACCTTGGCTCTCATAGATGCCGGTATCCCAATGACAGATTACATCGCAGCTTGCACTGCTGGGTCAACATCAACCTACGCTGCTGCCGATGAAGGGGCTGACCCGCTTCTCGACCTCAACATCACCGAAGAACAGGAGCTTCCTTTTTTGACAGTTGGTACACTCGGTGCTAGCGATAAAGTTGTTGTGCTTCTCTGCGAGAGCCGTATGCAGATGGGCCGTGTCGAAGGTATGCTGGCTGTTGGCGTTGATGGCTGCAAGCAAGTCCGCAAATTCCTTGATGCTGTTGTCCGGGAAAAGGGCACTAAGATGCTTTCAGAGGGTATGGCCGTTCATGGAACAGGATTGGACTTATAAGATTAAAAAAAAATTTATGATTCAAAACTATGACGGAAACATACTGCGGAATATCGGGAGTATGGTAAACACATTTTGTTAAGAGGCGTTCATACATATTTAGATATCTTTCTACGTGGGGCGTTCAGGCATAATATAGGGCATCTTTCTTTCAATAAATCAATACCAAGCATATATATTACTAACAGTATCTACAACTATTATCGCACTATATCCGCAAAAGCCAACGAGTCCAACGTTTATAGTTCATCGTGACCAGTACCAAGAATGTCTACCTCTTCAAACTTCTGTCGTTTCCAGGCATCAGATCTGACGGCCTCGACAAAGTTTTCCAAAGTCTTAGCTCTGAGTGTTCCCTCGAATTTCGCACACCAGTTTCTCTTGCGGTTGATTATGACAACGGCCTCATCATCTGATGGTAGGTCGAGAGCAGATCGGAGATTCGCCGCTCCGGTGTTCGTAGTAGGAACAGTGAATAGCGGGAATGCGAATGGTTGGCCATTGCTCTGCGCTTTGAGGCTTGAGATAGATGCCAAAGTACTAGTGGCATCAACCGGAGTAAAGATGAGAATGCAAGCAGATGAGGAAGAGGATAGACATTGCTTGTGGAGTTCGGCGGCAGAAGACAAGGATTCTGGGGAGAATGGTTCGACTTCTTCGACATCGGGCACAATGGGCTCGACCTTTTCCCCCTTCTTGCTCGGGGATGGCTTCTTGGTCTTGCTGCTGTCACTTGCCTTACCCTGAGACGTCGTCCACTTTGCAGCGTCGGCGTTTGGCTCACTAGCCTGAGAAAGGAACTCAGTGATAGCGGCTTTGTTCATTTCACCATCATATATGATGGGGTCTTCGTTGTTTTCGGAGAGTAAAAGAAGCGTTGGGAAGTTGGTGATGCCAAAGTGTTCAACCGCTTTCTTTTGGCTTGCGCGTGCCTGGCCAAATTCGATCTTGGAAAGAAAGTCAATGGCAAGACTCTTCATGAGAGTACTAGTGCCTGGCTTCTGTGTGAATAAAAGTGCGCGAGGCTTGTCAACGGACAGAAACGCATCCAGGTCTGCATCCATGATAACTTTCACATGGTTGTTCATGCCAACAGTCACTGCAGAAACTATAGCACCAGCGCTGCGTTCACCGCGGTAATCTTCAACCTTGGGCCGACTACCGGGTTTTTTTCCAGGGCGCACGATTTTGAGAGTTGGATAGCCTCTCACATCTAGCGATGCGCAGAATGTTTTGTTGTCATCATCATCACAATTCACAGCGGCAACAGGGACAAGGCCAGCCAGGTTTTGAGCAGCCTTTTCATATGTAGGCTTCAAGCTTTGACAATGGCCACACCATGGGGCATAAAACTCAACTATCTAGAATGTCGTTAGTTAAGTTTCTCTCCCTACTATCAGACATATAAATGTGTAGTGATAAACTAACCGACGTGTGATTGGATTTGGCAATCAACTTTTCGTAGCTTTTACCATCTAGCTGTAATACAGATGAGCTTTTTGGATATAGTCCAGCTGCATTAGTGCTAGATATGGTACAAAATAGAGTGCTGAGCACGGCTAGTAATGTAGATTGATGCATGATTAATAGAAATTAACCGGCTAGTTATGTCGATAGTTCGTTAACGTTTATTGTGCCACTGGGTTTAAAGAATGGGGTTGATAGTTTGAACGAGAAATTAAGATAGAAAGGTTTTGGTTTGAACAATCATTTCGCTACATAGTGATATCACATAGAGGCCAGCGTGGAAATTCTACAACTCCCATGCAAGCCAATTCTCTATATATAGTGGTATGTCTGTGTCACTTTACAGGTGGCTTATAAGCTTTCAAATGTGGCGTCCATTGACGTAATAGGGTATATAACCCTTAAAATAGGAGGGGGGAAGCTTAGGTTGGAACAAGCTGCTATCTAGCCATCGCGACACAAAAATACCTGGCTATATATAAACAAACGAATTTTCACACTCACAAGTGATTTATAATCCTATTTTCGTCCATTCTGCCTGCAGTTAATCTGCCTTTTAGGCTTATTATACGTAGCTACTATTTTACATCTTCCCATCATCATCTCCCACTGCAATGGCTAGTTCTGTCCCGGATGGGCTCCGACATCCGGAGCTGATGCGCTATCTAGTGCGCGCCAACCAGCTACGCAGCGTCAAACCAGCTATAACATATTGGTGCGAATACTATGTGCTCGATCAGATAATTAGCCGGTCCTTGCATACGGCTGATGAAGAATGCCTTGCTTGGACCACTGCTCTCATGGATCGGTTGGAACAGACAAAGACGACCTATGCCGACGACGATGCTATCATTGACGATACGACTGGAGCAGCCTATGTTGAGCAATTTGCGCAGTCCGCCTTCGATCGGGGCGAAAAGGTATTGCGTGCAAACAAGGTGACAAAGTAAGTAAACTAGCTTAGTGAAAATGCGCTTTATATGCTATGCTCGTTCTTACTATGGTAAGTTATGATGTTATTGTGACTGACAAGCTATCCCATTAGACAAACTGCCGACACCTTTGATGCTACAGCAACTTTCTTTTCCCTTGCCAAAATCTGGGGTCCGATAGACGAAGAAACAAAACAAAAGATACTCTTCTGTAAATGGAACGCGGCTCGTATACTCAAAGCAATTCGTGCAGGAGAAGATCCCAATGACTCGAATCCTACAATAGAAGACCCGGAACCTGCTCTGCCGACGGAAGATGCGCACGCTGATGCTGTGTTCGAGGCTGACTTGGCCTCTGCTATCACAACATCTGCACCACAAAAGCCACAACCAGTCACTGTGGAGGATGTGGATGACCCAGATATCGAGCTTCCAGAACCACAGCCTACAACGTCTGTCTCTGATATTCTACCCAGCGTGCCACAATTTGTCACTCCACGAGATCCTGGCCCGCCATCTCCATTAAGCTCACCTTCATCGCCAATGGGTGAATGGACTGGCACAGTCTCAGCTGGTGTCTCCCCAACTGTTCTCCCAACTGTAGCATCCGGTACATCAACGCCAGCTGCTACATCCCTTCCAAGCCCATTCATACCAGTTCCAACGCCTGATCCAAAATCGATTCCCGCTTCGCCAGTTCCAGCGTCTACTCTTACTACTTTTACCACGGCATGGTCACCACCAAAGACACATGGGTTCTCTGTCGACGAAGCTGATGCAGCCAAAGCTCAAAAACATGCGAAATGGGCAATCTCTGCTCTGAATTTTGAAGATGTGCCAACAGCAGTAAATGAGCTGCGCAATGCGCTGGCTGCTCTTGGAGCTTTGTAGAAAATGTACATGTAGTAATTTAATATTGATATAAAATAAACTAACTAGTAAATGACCCAGATCAATTCAATTTTACGATAGCCTTAGACTCTTCTTAAGTAATTCTATTTCTAATTGAAAACATGGCTTTGTGTATTATGAGAGATGAAAATGTATACCCATCCTTAACATTATGCTATTTATCTGTATAGCGCTGACTGAATCGCAACTTCGGCCCCGGAGCTAAAGAATGCTCACGGATATAACGAACTTGGTCAAGTCACGTTCCTAGTCACCCCACATATATATCATAAATTTCTTACATCTACATTCTATTGTGTCACTTATAGCCACTGGTTTCGATTGTCTTGACGTTGTGGCGGTTAAGATGTCATATTTCATTTATAAGCTTCGGCGAGTTGACTAATGGCTAAGTGATGAAAGTTGCCATTGGTAGATAAGGCAAGACATGGCAAGCTATCGGGACAGTATATCGGAACGGTATAAAATCAGTGCCGCCCCCGCTCGTAGAAGTATAGATATACGGATAAAACTCTTCGATGATCCAAATCATCAATCAAACTTCAGCAATATCAGAAATCATCATGAGTCTGCCTAAAACATTCACTGCGGCTGTTTCCAGCGTTGTGGATGCTCCCCTTGATATCAAGGAGCTTCCTATGCCTGTCCCCGGCGAGAATGAGGTTCTCGTCAAGGTTTTGGCCTGCGGAGTGTGTCACAGTGATATGGGTGTAATGGGAGGCCATTTCGGACCTTTGCCACGAATCCCAGGTCATGAGTTTGTTGGTGATGTCGTTCAATTGGGCAAGGCCGTTACTCGCCTACATATAGGCGATCGTGTCGGTGGCGCTTGGCATGGAGGTAAGAAGATCACAAAATATAGAGATAAACTTACTTAAGCTGACCGTTTTGATTAAGGCCATGATTTTGCTTGCACCGGCTGTTCGATTGGCATGTTCCAATGCTGTTCGTCCGAGGCTGTCAACGGTGTTACACGCGATGGCGGCTATGCTACCTACGCATTACTACGTGCCGAAGCAGCTGTATCCATTTCCAAGTCTCTTCCTCCCGCAGATGCAGCTCCTCTCTTGTGTGCCGGAGTCACAGTTTTCAATTCTCTTCGGAATATGCATGCGGAACAAGGTGCTGTTGTTGCTATCCAGGGACTTGGTGGTCTTGGGCATCTTGCTGTTCAGTATGCTTCGAAAATGGGCTATACTGTCGTCGCAATCTCTCGCGGGAGTGACAAGCGTGATTTTGCCACTAAGCTGGGTGCTCACCACTATATCGATAGTGCCTCTCAGGACGTAATTGCTGAATTGAACAAGCTCGGAGGAGCCTCTGTTATAATGGCCACAGCGCCAAACCCTGCAGCTATTTCGCCGCTAGTGGGGGGCCTAGCTATACATGGAGTTCTTTTGCTGTTAGCTGTCACGGGAGATGTAACCTTCAACAGTGTTGCATTGATCACTAAGGCTGCAAGCGTTCAAGGTTGGCCTAGTGGCTCGGCAAGAGACAGTGAAGCTGCCATTGCTTTCGCGGATAGATTTGGTATTCGGGCTATGGTTGAAGAATTCAAGCTGGAAGATGTCAATAAAGCTATTGAACGCATGGTGAGCAGCAAGGTTCGCTTCCGTGCTGTCTTGACGATGGATTGAAGAGTGTCAAGATAGGTAGCCTGTATACATATTCAAAAAATACTCCAATAGTTCTGTCTCAATGTTGTTGGTGTAATCTTATATGGCATTAAAATCATGGGTGAAATATGTTCAATAGATGTCCCAAGATGTAAGCCAAATAACATTCTATACCCTTACTGACAAAATATCAGCCACATACGCCACACTCCACAACAGGCAGCAACTAGCATCAGGACAACGATTTCAGAGTTCAGTTGTACTAGAGAGCTCATGAAGCCATGGTTATGATAATTGCATGTTCAAGATGCTAATACTTTCATGCTAATCTCATGATACAGTACAGTACTATCCAAAATACGCCTCAGAACATATTATATTCAACCCACCCTTTGTTAACTAAAGGATTTTCAACATGGCAACTGTTGGCCAGAATGCAAACGACTGCCTAGACAACAAGCTTGCAATTCGCTTCAAAATTGGCGTGCACACTTTTGCTCTCTTCATCCACGGCCTAAGTCCAATATCTGAAATCACCCAGATTCTCAGAGAAGTTATAAGAGCTCGTTACGGCACAGCGCATTTGAGAACCCTTAACGATGTCATCACACTTCCAGTAACCGAGAAATGGCGGATTGTTTACGCTCTGCCCAAAAATGCCGCTGAGTTGAAGATGGGCTGGTCGCCTGTAAACACCGAAACTGCGGCGACCACGTCTTTCTCCGATCTGGGAATACCCGATAACTCTGTGGTGGCGATCGCTATATGGCCCGACTCGGAAACTCGCCAGCCTACAGAGCTCGATTTCATCGTAGATTTGCCGGAACTCGAATACAGCGATGATGAGATAGATGATAGTAATGGCGATTTGCCATAGCTATATCTAGTTACGGACGTCAAATGAATCGTATCACATATAATTGTTAGCATACAACTCTTAATACACTATACACTTAGTCTTAATTGTCTTCCCCTTAACGCTCTGATACTACTGAAACTATATGTAGCAGTGCCCCTGTCCCAATGTTTGTGCACTATAGCACTGCCATTCAAAAGAAAATTTAAAAATTCATTCTGTATTACAGAAGCAGGTTCCCGCAGTAGTATTGCCAATTTACTTCCTCTGTCCAAAATTACATACATGCTTATTCGCGACCCCGAAAATCGGTTGCTTTTCGCTCTTCATTTACCAGATATATACATCTCCTGTGCCTATATGGACCACAACTTTCAACGAAGCCTACTATAAGACAATAGTGGTCAATACTAGCCCATAGCCTGTTCGTAGCCTGTCTCGGTTCGGCTTCGCAGCCTTGTCATTTGTTTACTCTCTTCTACAACTGGTATCACATGTCTTAATTTTTTGTGGTTCACGAACGACGATCCTAAATTCAAAATAACAACCCGAAAACGAACAACAATACCAACATCGTCCGTATGCGATTTCTCTCCCTTTTGCGAGCGGCACTATGCCTACTTGCGCCGATTGGCGCCTTAGCTACGCTATACCTGTACTATTATCCAGTATTTCTACGCTATGCGTTCCCATTACCACACGACCCTCACGCATCACGTGCGCCTGGTCGCAATACTGCCTTCTTCGACACACTCCGACGACATGCTCCGATCGATCTTGATTTTCTCGGATCTGCCCATACTCAGGCTCCGTTCCGTCTGCTTGCCATCGGCGATCCACAGCTCGAAGGCGACACCTCAATCCCGACAACATGGCTCGGCCACATGCCACATCTGTTCGAGGTTTGGGATCATGTCACGTATGAAAGCCAACACGATACACTGCGCGATAGGCTAAAGGCTACCTTCCACGATATCATCGAGGTCATTTTCGAAGATCTATACAATGAGGTCGTATCGTTCAGGAAACGTGTTGACCTCATAGGCAATGATCTCTATCTTGCACACATCTATCGCACAATGCACTGGTGGACACAGCCCACTCATGTAACTGTACTAGGTGATCTTATTGGTAGCCAATGGATCGACGATGAAGAGTTTCAGCGTCGTGGAGATCGTTACTGGAACCGTGTTTTCGTGGACGGTCAACGTGTCCCTGACGAGGTCGCTGCGTACCCGTTAGAGGAATACGAGTTGGCCGGCTACCTTGGTGAAGACAACAAGACTGCGGCTGCTGATTGGTCTCGCCGTATCATCAATATCGTTGGAAACCATGATGTTGGCTATGCTGGAGACTTGACCAGATCTCGTCTACGTCGTTTCGAACGCATGTACGGCAAAGCCAACTACGATCTTCGTTTTGAACACCCCATTACCAATGAGACGCTTAACGCAACTCTATACAACGAAGAGACTAACCCAGAGTCTACACGCCTCATTCCTGAGTTACGTTTGGTCATTGTCAACAACATGAACCTTGACACGCCCGCGAAAAGCACCAAGCTGCAAGACGAAACTTATTCTTTCATTAATGACGTTATCGGTACCTCTTCTGCTGTTGAATTCGACGGCCACTTCACCGTTATCCTAACACATATTCCCCTCCACAAAGAAGCTGGTATCTGCGTTGATTCCCCCTTCTTTGACTTCCATGACGAGTCTGAGGGTGGTGGTGTCCGCGAACAATTCATGCTGTCCTATGACGCCAGCAAGGGCTTCCTTGAGGGTATGTTGGGTATGAATGGTAATCCCTCAACTGCAAACAATGGCCGTGGCCGCCCTGGTGTAATTTTAAACGGACACGATCACTGCGGTTGCGATACATGGCATTTCATCAATCAAACGGACGATAAAAGCCCTGATGATCGGTCTTGGCAGGCTATCAGTTGGCAGGATGCTATAGAGAATGGAATCCATAAGGCAGAAGACATCCCAGGTGTTCGCGAGATCACAGTCCGGAGCATGATGGGTGATTTTGGCGGCAACATCGGCTTATTTAGTGCTTGGTTCGACACCGAGACTTGGTCGTGGAAGTTTGAATATGAAGCTGCTCCTCTAGGCAAGCAGCATCTTTGGTGGGCAGCCCATGTAATCGATCTCATTGTCGTCATTCTATCGGCAGTTGTTTTATTCGATTATTCCATACTTAGCCTAGGTTTTGATATTGAAGGAAAACTGCGTGGCACACCAAGCGTCGGTTATACCAAGGTTAAGGACATCACAGAAACAAGATCAACTGTAGTAGAGAAATCTTCTAGTCCTAAACTCAAGGAACTAGAACATACAGAAGATCACCTGCAAATAGAGAGACAACTAAAGGAGTAATTAGTGAATTTTACTGTATTATTTGCTATTAGTTGCGACTTGTAAAAAGTAATTATATATATATAACCAATTTTTTGTTCATACTTCAAATTCGATGGTTGAAATGCATGGTATATATGTTGTGCTAATTAATAGTTTTAAGAGTATGCAAAGTTTTCATATTCAACTACATTAAAACGATATGGTGACATGCCTTTGCTGATTTTGCCATTGTATCGGTGAGTAACTATTATAACAGTACCTATATAATCCACGCCCTATCTAATAGTTTCTTTTGCGCTGCACTACGGCCATTTAAATCCAAAAATATTTTTTAGTATACGAAAAATAGTATACAATATGGAAAAGTACTCCTATACGCCATGTTAAAATGAAATGAAAAAAGAAAGCAAGAAGACTAAATGATTAGATGTGCCTTCCAGAAAGATAAGTGCTGTTCTATCCCCCGTATTTTATGATGAGATGTTTTTGTCCTTGAAGGTATTGGGTAGGCTCTTCTTGTAGCCATCCAGCAAGCCCAAGTGTTTATCTTACTCCAGCTCGATAGTAGCAGGAGGCTTGCTAGTGATATCCATGACAACACGGCAGACACCCTATTGAAGTTAGTATTCCCATGTGACATGATCGTTTTGTTTTACGGAGTGTTTGCTTACCTGAACGCTGTTGACGATCTTGGTGGCGACCTTGTTCATGAAATCATGGGTGAATGGGTAGGGAGTAGCCGTCATAACTGGAAGTTGTTAGTCTGAGATATTTCGAATAAGAGTCAAACGGATAACTTACAATCAGTAGTCTCAACGGCACGCAGGATGATGATGTGAGCATAAGCACGCTGGTCACCCTATTTATCGAGTTAGTATTGGTAACAAATATACATTTGAAAACACCAAATAGTCACTTACCATAACACCGACAGCGCGGCTAGTATCCAGGGCAGCATAAGCCTGAGAAATCTTGTCATACAGACCGTATTCACGAATCATGCTGATAAAGATGTTGTCGGCTTGACGAGTCATCTCAACACGCTCGGGAGTGACCTCACCCAGGATACGGATGGCCAGACCAGGACCGGGGAAGGGATGACGCATGACCAGCTCGTGAGGAATATCCAGCTGGCGACCAAGATCTCTAACCTCATCTTTGAAGAGCTCGCGCAGAGGCTCGATTAGCTTGAGACCCTGGCCGTTCTTCATGCGATCAGGCAGAGCCAGGTTGTGGTGAGTCTTGATGGTAGCCGAAGGGCCCTTGAAAGAGATGGACTCGATGACATCAGGGTACAAAGTTCCCTGGAGGAAGAACTCGACGGGGCCGGCCTTATCAGAGTTAGCAGAGGCAGCCTCGATTTTCTTAGCTTCCTCCTCGAAAACCTCAATGAACTTGTTACCAATGAACTTGCGCTTCTTCTCGGGATCGGTGACGCCAGCAAGACCATCCAGGAACGCCTTAGAAGCGTCAGCAACGGTCAGGTTGATGCCGTGGGCCTCCAGGGTAGCCTTGACGGTCTCGCACTCGTTCAGACGCATCAGACCGTTGTCAACCAGCACAGCGTGGAAGCGGTCACCGATGGCACGCTGCATCAGCTTGGCGGCGACAGTAGAGTCGACACCACCCGAAACAGCACCCAAAACCTGGCCGTTACCGACGAACTTGCGGATACGGGTGATCTCCTGGTCAACGAAGTTGGCCATGGTCCAGTTCTGGCGAACACCACAGATTCCGACGGCGAAGTTCTCCAGAATCTTCGTGCCGTTCTCAGTATGGGTCACCTCGGGGTGAAGCTGGAGTCCGTAGATATTCTTGGACTCGTGGGCGATAGCAGCGAACTCCGAGTTAGGAGTGGTCGCGATAGTGTGGAAACCCTCAGGCAGCTTGCACAGCTTGTCGCCGTGGCTCATCCAGACCTTGAACTCAGATTCCAGGTCCTTGAACAGACGGTCAACATGGCCGTTGACCTGGGAAGCCTTGAGGTCAGCATGGCCGTATTCACGGTGTTCGCCAGCGATGACGTTCGTAGAGTCGCTGCGGTAAGCGATCTCCTGGAGACCGTAGCAGATACCTAGGATAGGCACGCCAAGGTCGAAGACTGCGGGGTCAACGTGGGGAGCGTCGGCAGCATAAACGCTGTTGGGGCCACCGGACAGGATGATACCGGCAGGCTTCCAGTCGAGTTCAGAAATCTTCTGTGTGCATGGCAGCATCTCCGAGTAGACATTAAGCTCACGAAGACGACGGGTAATCAAGTGAGTGCTATGATATTCCAGGTTAGATTAAAAAAAAAATCATTTCGTTTTTGGTCTAGACTATCCACTCACTACTGCGATCCGAAATCCAAAGTCAGGATGGTATCGAAAGTCTTGTGAGGGACAACCTCAACGATCTCGGTGGAAGACATCTTGAATGATATAAACACCCGGGTTCGCCAAGATAAAAGAGTTGTTGAAGGGGTATTAGAAGTCTAGAACAAAGCTAGCCAGAATAAAATATAAAGAAAGATTTAATTAGATACCAAGACAAAAAGCTTTAATGTCTCTCTGTTGATATCGACGATATCGGCCAAATTTAAAATTCAAGAAATTCAGAAAAGAAGAGGAGAGATCAAACTTTTTGTCTGTAAGTGAAGAAAGATGCCGCGCAAAAAGGGAAAAAAAACTATAATGTGCCCCTCCAATAATTATTGGCCTGTATGACTGTGCAATCTCAAATGGGAAAGGACTCAAAAGCGAAAAAGTTTCTTATCGCTTATCATAGTGCGAGGGGCAAAGTGCTCCTAAATGGGCTTGATATACAAGAACCCTATTATGCGACATACAATGCATGTACTAGATATGTTCTAAAGCGGTCTTCTCTATGCATTTCAATCAACTACAATCTACGTGTATCACTAGCTTTAATATCGGTTACTATGAAGGGAAAAGAAAATCATTTGACTGAAGCCCGGGTCTCCCCAGTGTACTGTACAACATACATACATACATACATACTAATATAACTAACTGTATGGATCAGTACATATAGTTTTCTCCCCAGTATCCATCAACCTTGCCAATGGAGCCCACAATAAGTGCTCCTACAAAAGTGACAGCAAAGCTGTATGCATCGTACTTTCTTACAATTGGATGTTGAAGACATAAAGTAAAGACAGGCTAAGCTGTCAATTCTTCCAAGTATACATACAGAGTAACCAAATATCTCATTATACCGATAACATAGTCAGTCATTGCGTGAAAATTACTACTATCACCATACACTTCTACATACGTATGTATCGTACTAAACTTATATGAGATTTGCTCGTGCAACCTCACCCGCGCCGTCTTGCATGACTTCCTCTAGACGCCGCTTTCCCTTGATAGCGTCACGCTCACCAACGCCCATACGGCGCGCAACATATCTCTGCGCAACAGTGCCGAGTGCCAATGTCAAAGTCTGTTCCACCCATTCACTAACCCATTCGCGTGGGTCCACGCCACCAGTCTCGAGAATGGCACGAATTTCCTCGGGCGCCGCAGCAATCTCGGGGGGTACGTTCTTATCTTCATTATTGGGTGATCTTTCCGGGGCAGCGGCCTCTAACCAGTCAATCCACTCAGCAGGCAGAGCCTGTGATAGCGAGCTGAACTCGATATTATGAATTGGATCATATATAAAGACGGCAAACTGAATCAGCTCCTCGGGTGCCTCCGGGGCATCCGCTACAGCTGAGCTTGCGTCGGTAGTCTTATCCTTGGTTGAGTTACCTGCAAACAGAGAATCCTGTGCTTCGGTAGAGATGGACTGCACACTCAGGAAGATGTTGGACGTGCGCACCGGATTAGACTCCGAAAGATCTTCGTTGGCACGAATACGCGCTTGTTCAATGCCACCGTTGGCAGCAAAGAACTCAGAAGCAAAGGCTTCCGCGGCAGCACGGCAGAGTTTTGTGCCTTCAACTAGACCTCTAATGGTAGCCATGTCACGCTCATTATCGACTATGCGCCACCATGGGCCATCATGCCAGCCAGGTTCGGGTCCACGACTCCGGCCCCCGGCACCGCGTTGGACCACCATGAGATCGCCACCTTCGACTTGTGACATGACTCCAGAAAACACATCGTAAATCATGGGTTCGAGTGATGGATAGCCGATGAAGTCGTGGGTGATGTGAATTAAGAGGCGTTCATGAGACGAAATGGGTGGTGCTAGTGTGTGGATAATGTTGGTGAACGTTGGGATTGCACGATGACGTAGTTCATCACCTACAGGCAGGTAGAAACATATGTTAGTGCCAATATTCATTCATGCTTGAATAAACGCCCTTTTCCATAGACTATTACGGGAATTATGCACCACAAAACCTGGACGGAGAGAAATAATATTCATATAAATGAATAGTTATTGGTGGTAGCAATACATACCAAGACCTTTCAGAGCGCCAACATTACCACGAACCTGGTCAGCCCATTTCTTCGCTTCATCATTTTGCTGAATCTCTTTTACGGCCTGCTCAGCCTGTTTCATAGCAGCAGTCGCGGTAGCACTCGCAGCAGCAACTAAGCCCCACCATCCACCGCCGGAGCTGGCCTGAGCTGGCTCAGGATCGGTTTCCCGAAGGATAGGGCTAGCAGAGGAGCTGGCAACGGTTGATCCACGATAAGAATCATTACTCTTTCTAGAGTCGCCTGCGGGTGGTGGGGTACTGTTGGTAACGCGGCGAACGAGCGGCTTAGAGGGCGTCGCATCTTTTAGGCGCGGGGTGTGTGGGCGTGACGGAACGGGTTTATCGGAGAGCTGGCTTTCGAGATCGGCGAGGATATCTTGATCTTTCAGAGCTTTGGACGCGGCAGATGCGGGCTTTGATTTCAAGTGCTTTTTCGTGGTAGAGGGCTTGTCATCGATTCCCTCAAAGAGGTCATCCAGATCATCGGCGGCTGCCGCGGGTTTGGTAGTCCGTTTGGACGACATATTGATGGACAATGGATTATCAGCTGGGTAAGGCGATAAGATATGTGTAGTCGAGTCAAGGTCAGCGTATGTTGTGTTGTAGCTCGCTAAAGTTAGTGTGGTAGGTGTGGAGGGCGATTCTTGAGAATTCAATTTAAGAAGCGGTGAGCATTCAGTGACAGATTATCCGCTCGCTAAATTAGGCACGATTAGAAAATATTAGACGTCAGTTGAAGCTTTCAACTCTTGTAACATAGTGCAAAACAAGCTAACAACAAAGCAATTCCTATTGTATGAACGAACTACCCCCTCCATGATACTCCAAATATTAGTTAGCCAAAGCCTCACATACATACTAAAAATGGGTACATAATAGATTAAAGGGTGTTTTATTGGCTAGATTTAAGGAACGCCACAATCCCAGAATCAGCTGTCCCATGGATATGAGGCTGTTTAGGTACGTACATTGTAGCTGACAGGGATTGTGACAACTTTATTCAACTTATAGAGACTTACAGTGAAAAATATGTGTAACCCTAAGGAAAGCATTGGAACTCATTTACTGTAAGTTGGCTTGATTTAGAAATGAGGTTTTTTTTCGGAAGGTATTTAGCGACTCATCATCAGTCAACATCAATTTTTTTTTCTTTTTTACTAACTGAGCTGCTACTTTTTTGTTTTGGTATCTTTATTGTACAAATTCACTACTAATATAGCAGCACCTGAAAACTTGTAGACAGCTATACAGATATATATGTGACTACGTACGAATAGTTGCCAATAGCATGTGCTGTCACTCATTCAGGAAGTAAAGTAAACCCCTTTCGGGAGCAAGTACCCGATCATTTAGAATCTTGTTAGTTGACAGCATTCTATACAACTAGACGAGCAATAAACAAAAGTAACATGATCGTTTCACCTTTGATATTTATAGCGAAAAATCGTGTTTTGATGTCTACTGTAGTTGTGATAGAGGATAGTAAAAGTTTTTTACATACCTACATTACTATTACCATGTTACCATGACTTAAATACATAGTTATACAGATATTGTAAATGAATCCATTGTATGTATTGATTAGGTTTTTGAGCAATAGTGGCAATTGTGTATGTAACTGTATGATCCTAGCCTAGCGGTAGAGGTAATATTTTCTTTTTTTCAGAAAATATTTAGCGAGCATTAAATAAACTCTGAATAGTCATGTCATCAGTTAAGGTATTATTGAGTATTTAAGATACCATTCGACGTATCTATCAAGTAGTTTCGGAATATACCGAGTCATGCACCCAGTCTGAATATCAACTTGATGAATAACCCGGACTTCAATGGATGCTATATATGTGTTGATTATTCTTGTATCCTATCCGGATACATTAACATGCTAAAGTGCAAGATCGGAATCATGGTAGAAGGGCTCTTATAAAACGAATCAGACTAGGATCTGAGTTTCCTTGTTGGTCCACATCTGGTATGTACCCCTTAATAGTAAGTAATGGTAGTTAGTAATTCTTTTACAAGTGGGCTATTTTTTTCTATTTTCAGCCACCTACAGTGATTAGATCGGAACTATAGCAAAGTTAAAACACTATGACATGATATGCTTACAACTATATTTGCACGGCGTAAGAAAATATCAAGAGAGCTAACTAACAATGAAAAAAAGCACCACGTAGTATTTGGAAAATGCCCCCCAAAAATTGGATTGGATTGGTTGGCGGCATAAGAAACGCACATACTAATATAAGGTATGTATATAGAAATATATATTGCACGAGATAGATGCTTCAAGTGGCCGATGTTTGTCGGGAGTCGATAATTTAACTCAGCGGTAACGGATGCTATGCTTTTGCAGGAGATGTCGCTTGACGCATCCAATACTTACACGGAGTTATAGTGGCTAATACTGAGGTATGGTTGTATTACAATAGAACAGCATGCAATATCGTGTTCTATTGTATACTTTGATATCGAAGTGATATAGTCAGTTCTGTGAATAGATAAAAACATGTTTGCTAACGCTATGAGACCGAGATGATCGCCGTTTCCCTTTGATTCTATGTATGCCAGTACAACTATGTTGGCTGCGTTGGTCTCTCGCTGATGAGTCGTTCTATCCCTTTGCTCGTAGCCGACTTGCTTTCATAGCATACCAGGTGATTCTCTACAACTAAATTTTTTGCTATGTGGTCTAGGTAACTCAAAGCCCGATACTAGGCGCTTGTATATGGCGATGAGGATCATTGAGTATTAGTGAGTGGATAGTGTTTTGTTGTTTATATCTGTATATTCCAAGAAACAGACAACTTTCCGAAGTCCCGGTAACCAATGCACCCGGTGTTATTTTGCGTCAAAAACAGACGTGGTCGCTGGTAGTGATAATGGAATTCTGTGCCTGGAATAGTGTTATGCAGAGGTAAGCGAAGCGTCATAGACATATAATTCATCCTATCGCAAACAGCAGGAAAAAAGACCAGATACCGTGACGTGATGGGGGACATCCAATAGCAGTAATGATGATGACAGTGATATATCTGTACACATATACTTTAAACACCTTGTAAATGGGGTTGTCAGTATCTTGCTTCGTTGATTCCATCACAAGTGTCTGGTGCTACTAACTATCAGTGGTGGTAGTGCTGTAATCAGTGGCAGCATAGCAACTATAACAGGGGCCTGTTACGGTGGACATAGCGCTGTAGAGCTCTGATTCTTGGCACCCAACAGGCTAAACAGCTGGTTGGGCTAGTTGGGTTAGTGGTCTGTTTGCTCGGTTGCCTTGCAGCGGTCGGCTAGCTTTTTTTCTTCTCTTCCTCTTCATTAATTTGCCTTACATTACATTGTCCAACAAGACAAGCCTGGACCTGGTCGCTGTCGCTGCGGGTGATTGATTTACATTTACACAACTCAGACTTCTTTTGCACTTTTTTGCACTTTTAGCATCTTCACCTTGCCCTGCGTTTGACTGACTGCATTGACTGCATCGCGAGAGACCTTGGAGCTCTGATATCGCCAGCGTCTATCTTGCACTTTGACTGCCGCCCGCGATCGTGATTTGTCTCTCTCAACGCCTGCATTGTTTCTATCTTGTCTCCTTAAGCAACATCTGTCGCTTTCTTCATCCATCAGTCTTGATTTGCTACCTCCTCGGCGTACGCCGCGGCCTCACTACCATCAGCGAAGCAGAAACACAGCACTGGTGCTTTACTTGCTATTTTTGCAATAGCTGTCGCCACTGCTGCTGTGATAGTTGCTATACTGGCAGTCTTCTATGCTCCACAGCATCTGGCTATAAGCTGCCCATCTACCTACCCACTTATCAGACCTACTATCTACTATCACCACCCTCTTCTTCTTCATTATCCCACTATCACCATGACGGGCCCGCGGTCATCTCGTCGTAGATCGCACCTGGCCTCAGCCGCCGTTGATCAGCCGCCGCCTGAGACGCCACAGGTGCTCAATAGACGAAGCACTGTTGTTGCCGCCGTACATGCCTCATCACCACCGTCAAGCACTGGGCTGCGTAAAAAGTCCCGAGCGACGGCTTCGTCCAGTGTAGCCCCCGTCGTTGCTTCATCCCATGACGAAGCTGACGAGGATGCCCCATCCAAGGGCGGCCATTCTCTCAGACGGCGCAAGACCGTCGACTATGGCGAGACTACTGCCTCGTCATCAGCACAGGCTACTGATGCTGATAGAGATATTGGATATCGCACTCGTACCCAAACGGGCGCTGGCGTCAAGACCCGCAAGCGGGCTTTGGATGAAAGTGAAGATGACGCTGCTCATTCTACTACTAAGCGCCGCAATACTCCTAGCAGCTCAAATGCTTCTGCTAATGCAACTGCTAATGGCTCTGTGACAACACCGCGCAAAAATCCATCCAGAGCTTCGCGTCGGCAGCCCAAGTCTGCTCGGACTGTCGATACTGACGAGGACAGCGAGGATGACGACCAAAGTCAAGCCCGTCTGCGTGCTAGTGCTGGTGCTCAGACCAATAGCCGATATACCAAAGCGACTGCTGCCGCCAACGGCTCACATCGCCACGAGTCCTCAGATGAAGAGAATGCCTCAGATTCCGAGGAGTTCATAATGCCCCATACTGTCGAAACATCAGACTCCAGGCTCCCCTATAGCATCGGACGTCTTCCAAGTGTGTTGCCACGAGACATGACAACTGGCAACGCGCTAGGGACGCCTAAAGAACAGGCGAAGATGTATCGAGATACAATACTCTACCACCAGCGAGTGCCCGATCTTCTGGTCATTAGCAAGCCTGGTAATGGCGAGAGAATGGTCCATCACACGTCTCAGCCATATCTTAATGCCGGTGAACGCGTTCATAGCGCCGTACATGGTAAGTTACAAAAAAAAAAAAAAAAAGAAGAAAAAAACCTTCATCACATGTTGTTTACGGTGTCGTGCTATTACACATTATACATATACGTCACCCTACCTTGATACTGGTTTTGCCTGCCAACCTATTTC
Organism: Davidsoniella virescens; assembly: GCA_001513805.1. Classification (NCBI taxonomy): domain Eukaryota; kingdom Fungi; phylum Ascomycota; class Sordariomycetes; order Microascales; family Ceratocystidaceae; genus Davidsoniella; species Davidsoniella virescens. The sequence goes on along the minus strand of LJZU01000231.1, from coordinate 93,099 downwards.
CCCTTCACTACTTTAATATCAACCTTTTTGAGCATCCCATTCTATCACACTAAGGCGGCCTGCTGCCCTGCCTGGCACACCCTTTGTCTTTTTGTGTCCCTGCCCGCCGTTTATTCGCGTTTCCTTTCGGCCCTCATCGACACTTTGCCATGCCATCCCTGTCCACAATAACAGGGTTTGTGGCTTAGAATAGGCCGTCTCTATTGGGTACCCTGTACAAATCTGTTTCAGTCTCATCAAAGCCAAATAAATCCAAAGCACCGACAGCATACTAAAAAAAAAAAAAAGATTTACAAAAAAAAATCGCTACTAGCTGACTAACCAACCCCATAATAGATACTATGCACAACATCGACGGCTCCATCAAGAGCAGGTACTTGAAGTCTTCTCAATCTTTAAAGACTAGAGCTTCAACCCAGTCGCAACGTCGAGATCATAGCGAGAATCTCCCCCAACCCCTTAGTGTTGTAAACGGGCTTCTCACAGCTCGTAAGAAGGTAGAAATTGACGCGGAACAGCGCCAGCGCGAGGCTTCGGCCTCTGCGCTAGTAAATAGCCAACTGAACGGCTCTGACTTGTCAACGCGCTCGTCACCTTCTCTCAAGCTCCCTTATACGACCTGGGAGGCTTATGTAGAGGGCGAGGCTACCCTACAGCCTGAAAGCCGTATTCCAGAGCCTGACGATGAAGATGCTGCCGAGAATGAAGGTGAGGCGGAAGATGATGGAGACAACGGTGATGACGAAGATGCCATTGCCGAGGCAGCATCACAGCAGCTGGTCTTGTCCTCGCAAACGATGAAGGCAGATGCAAGCCGCGCCGTCAGCTCAGACGAAGTCGAGGAGGCTACAGACACCCGGCTCTTCACCTTCCGCAAGCTCACAGATCTCACTGATATCATAAACACGCTGCAAAACCACGAAGACATGGACTATGACGAGCTTGCCCACTCTATCAACAGAGTCAATGACCTCTTGGTGCAATACCAGAACGAGTTTGTTGCAACATCTGCCATGGTGGACGACTGGGAGAATGCCCAGCGTCGTGCTATCGACGATGGCAATATCGACAAGCTACTGGCTCCTAAAGAGTTTCTTCTCAAGGGATACTCGACAAAGCCAATGACTGAAAAGGAAGCAGACATCAACAAGGTTCGCATACAAGATCGTATCATGGCCCGCGTCTACTTCTTTCGCCACGATCCCCATGCAGGCAAGATTGGACGGCAGGATCCCTTGGAGCAGCCACATGAAGCTGCCCCTCACTATAGTGATGTACGTCGTTCCCTACGCAACGATCCAAGTAAGACTGCGAAAGGCGCCGAGCATCACGACCCCAACATCATAACCGGTAAGCGCATGCGTAAACCACGTGAGCTGTTCGATCCTGCGCTTCAAGCTGCCTCCCGGAGCGCCACTCCCGCTTTATCAGGTTCTTCTAAGCGCTCAACCCGCGGTAGACGTGGCGATGATGATGCTGCTGCGGCATCTTCATTCAACTCCAATGCAACATCAGCACCTCTTGATCGCCAGGAAACTCCTACTCCCTCAGAAGCATCAACTCCGGCTCCGACACCAGCACCTGCTCCTAGCGAAAAGCCTACTCCCACACCAACTAGCAATCCTCGTAAACGACGTCGCATCAAGCATGAAGAGCCTGATTACGTCGAGCCTCTCCAATCCCCCGAGCCTGAAGAAGCCCCCTTGAACGACGAGAACGAAAAGAGCACTAAGAAGAAGGGAGGCAGAGCAAAGGACAAGGACAAGGAAAAGGAAAAGGAGAAGGAGAAGATTGTTGAACCTGAACCACAGGAAGATGAAGGCCCCCCTCGGAAGCGCCGGCATCGTCGCACCAAAAAGCAAATTGCTGCTGACAAGGCGGCCGAAGAAGCCGGAAAGAATCGGGAGTCTGCGAATGCTATGGAAGACGACGATACTGAGAGCAAACAAGCTGTTGATAGCGATGTTTCTGATGCCGAGAATGTGCCTACTAAGCAGCAACGCATAGTGAGTCTCAAGATCCCTAAGATGCACAATGTACATGGCTCTGCTACTACGCCCGTCAAAGCCAATGGAGCCATTGGTCGCAAGGGCCGCCAAGATAAGGAGGTCGCCTCACGTCCTCAGACACCTGGTCAGAATGCATCTTCGGCTTCCAGTCGGCGCCAAAGTGCCGTGACCTCGGTTCAACCAACCCCGCCGTCTTACACGCCAAACGATAGCCTATCTGGGCCTTCATCCGGGCCGGTCGTTTACACTGATGTGCCGGTGCCGCCCAACCACAACGGCCAGATCATGTGGAACTCGAATACGTCAGAGAAACCCAAGCGAGACGGATCGTCGAGCCGAGGCCGAGGCCGTGGTGGCCGTAGAAGCACAATCACTCCGCACTCGGCAACATCGCAATCGCCAATCCCGTCCCCTCACATCCCTCAGCCACCGATGCAGCTTCAAATGCAGCAATCGCATCAACACCAGATGCAGCATACTATTGGCCTTGGACAACAACCGTCTTTGCAGAATCAGCCTCATCAGCAGCCGCCACATATCATGCAGATGCAAACCCAGCCAATGTACGACAACAAGCAGCCGCCGCTTAGCCACATGCCAACAATTGTTGCGCATTATCCGCCCCATGGAGGCATGCCACCACCACCACCGCATCATGGTGGTCATCACATGCAAGGCAATGGCTACATGCAATATGCCTCGGAGCCGCAGTTTATCCAGCACCAACACAGTCTTTCACACATGCACGGCCAAGACATGGCGCAAGGCATGACCATGGGTGGTGCGGCTGGATCTTCCCAGTCTGATAGCGCAGACAGCCGTGTACGCATCAAGATGGTCAAGCCGAGTCAAAAGCCTATCAACCTCGATAATGTCGTCATGGGAAGCAAAGAGTATGCCCAGATGACCAAGTCTGAGAAGATGTCCCATTCGATGAAAAGTAAGTACACCATCCCCTCGATCTGTTGATAATACCTGAAGCTAACTAAACTGTTTCAAAGACCGCTGGAAGTCAGGCTCTATGCAGGGCGCCGTCGATAAACGCAAGGCCACGTTGGCACGGAAGAAGCACGATCGTGAATCTACCGATATCTCGCCTACTCCGCCTTCAGGCCCATCACACCACATGAATCCCATGGGACCTGGCGACGACAGCTTCATCCGCCACGGTCCGCCACAACACATGCAGCAGCAACCTCACCATTCTCATCAACACCCGCACCAACATCACCAGCCACAACATCAACATGGCAATCACGGCCCTCATCCTCTGCACTCTCATTCGCAGATTCCCTTGCCCATGCCTCATGTTCAACATCAGCACGGCATTTTCTTGACACAGCTGCCTAGTAACTACAGCTCTATGCAACAGGGCGGTCAAATAATGCCGTCACCTCAAGGCATGATGCAGGGCGAAGATAGACAGCAGCAGATGAGTACCCTGAACATCACTCCATATGTCCCTCAGTAATGTGGATTTCAACGACGCATCACTGTCTCAAACTCCACATCTCTTGGTAGCTTCTTCAAATTTCTGTTCATATAGGTGGCTCTGTATCTCTGTATGCCACGAACTTTACCTATAACCACTTTCATGTTTATACCTCCCTTTCTACCTTAAAATTGAAGAGCCATTCTTCATCTCACAATTAATGTCGTACAAAAAATTCGGAGTTTGATTTTTTTTTTTTAAAAATGCCACCTATCTCTCCTACCAATCTTCTCATTTTTGACATTTCATCATACATCATTATATACTTCTTTTTTTAGCCTGTTTATTGGCCTGGCGATATCTTGTTCTTTTTTTGTTTCTTTTTCTATTTTCCTTCAACGCTTAAAGAACTCTATGCTGTTGTTATTTCTTCTAGTTAATTTTAAATCTACCCTTCATACCCCCCCGCCCCGAACTTCGTTTCAAAAAATAAAGAGTCTCTTCCTTTTTATCCTTCTTAATTCTCATCTCACATGATGACGTCTGTATGTGCATGATTGAACCAGTAGAGGAAACTGTCTATTACATAGTTCACTTCAATATTGACACTTGTGCGTGGTTTTATTTTAATTTATTTTAATTTTTACTCAGTCATATAACATTGATACCCTGAACACCAACAGAGTTACTACATATGTGGTTCTGTGTCTTCCTTAGCCAATTATCCCTATCCCTAAAGGAAGTTCATTCTAGTCGTAGTAATTCATTTTTTTTGTTGCATCGTATGTCCTCTCTCACCTTCTCATGTTCATGATTTTTTACTTCCTTCTTTTTAATACCGCCAATATGTTTCCTTTCTAGTTTCCTCTTCATCATAACAACGAAGAAAAGCGCCTTAACATTTTGGGGAACTATTTTTTGGGTCTTGACAGTTAAAAGAAATAAGAAATCAACCAGCGCCTTTTTTCTTATTGAAAAATATGTGTGTCTGTCTTCGTTATGGAAATTTGACAGTTGTGAAGAAGATGCCTTTTTCCCGGCAAGAAAAAACCAAAAGTCCCGTAATCATCTTTCTCAGAATTTCAGATAGAAAGATCAAAAGCGCATGTTGAAAAAAATAAATAAAAATGATAAAAAGGGAGATATGACGTAATGTGTGGTAGTTGCGTAAAAAAAGATTTCTGTTTTGCTTTTTGATTTCTTTACATGACGACACCAGCGTTGCTGGCAATACGGGGCCACAGCTCAGCAGCCTCCTTACCGACGGGACCAGTGATGGCGGAGCCCTTCATCTCACCCTTGGGGTTGACAATCTGTATGTTTCCGTTAGTATATATTTACTAGTCAAACGATTCGAGTTTTGGGAATAGAGGGGTTGACTTACGACACCGGCGTTGTCCTCGAAATACAGGAAGACACCGTCGAAACGCTTCCAGGGCTTGCTCTGGCGAACGATGACAGCGGGGTGCACCTTCTTACGCAGTTCGGGCTTACCCTTCTTGACAGTGGCCATGACCATGTCACCGACACCACCAGCGGGTAATCTGTTCAGACGAGCACCAATACCCTTGACGGCAATGATGTACAGGTTGCGAGCACCTGAGTTGTCAGCGCAGTTCATGACGGCACCGCTAAGTATGATGTTAGTTCGAGTAGTTCTGAGATAAATTTGGCGTATCTCGAGGGCATATATTGATAAACGATCGACCATACTCTATAAGATGGTTCGCGTGAAGCAGTAGAATATGTTTCGAGATTCATGGATCGGAGGGTTCGTACACAGGGAGACCGAGGGTCATCTTGAGCTTGCCACCGGGGGCACCACGCCTATAATCATGTTAGCGGATATTCAGAGACGATTTTGATAATTTCTCTTTCGCTCTGCTGGTCTCGGTAATACGGTCTTTCGAAGTATATGATATCGAGAACATTGTCGGATGTCGGTATGGTCACGGTGTATCGATGAATAGATTGAGTTCAACGCGAGGATTTTCCAATTCTTCGTTCCCTTCTAAATATCATGATACGGGTTTCCGCTTCGGCATATCCGGAGAAGAAAAAAAGATCCAGAGGATTATAGACGAATAATCATTACTTGGGTCCGTGTTTGGCCCAGTATCCCGTGTTATACGTCGTGCCATGCTAATAGTGAAGCCCCCAAGATCAAGTATATGGATATTTCAACACTGGAGGTGTCGTAATTTCCGAAATTTCATCTATTTTTGATTTGGCTGCGATATGATTCTTGATATTTTCGTGGATTCTTTTTCGAAGACCGTAGTACCGATACCGAGAGAGAGATTGAGAAAGAAGATATATATATATATATATAATTGACGTGACAAACTTACGAAAGCTTAGCCATTGTGTCTGATTATGGTGTCGTAGCTGAAAAATAGGTGAACGACAGCGTTTGATTGAGTAGAGCAAAACCAAGATCGAGGAGGAGAGTTGAAGAGTGTTTCTGCAGTCACTATTCCCGCTACCCAAAATTCGTTCGTAGCGAAAATTTCTTGTGCGGAGCCAAAAATCCCGAAAACCCTACAAGCACCGTAAATTTGTAAAAGTGTGGATGCTAGTCACGTGTAGATAAGATTTCAATAATCTTTTTTTTTCTTTTCTACTGGATAGCGGGGTCTATTTTTTTTAGCAGGATATGTTGTGGCGTTGGTTCGTCCTGCCCCCCGCCACAACTCTAGTCAGATAGCTTCCCAAACAGGAAAAACAAGGAAGATGGTCACCGTGTAAGTGAGGTCGAAGGGATTTTGTATGAGAGAGTATAACCTGCTGGATGTAGTTAGTCATCTTTCTATCATACATACAGATGAAAAGCTTATGATACGTACTATGAATCTCATTTGGGACACATTAATTTTATTGATGTCATTACATGTTGTATCATTGATACATAGCAACTATGTATATAGAAACATATCCCTTTGCTACAATTTTAATTTTGAAAGGGAGTCGCAGTCAATGGTTGATCCGACTAGCGAATAAAATAAGAATCGTAAATAATGAACCAGCGTGGCCAGTTGTTGCAGCAAATGTGAATAAAATCAACTTACCTACATATGATAATTATGATATAGAATATATCGTCAACAGGATAACCATAGTAGCTATGCAACTTCATGAGGAAGTCCTGAACTACTTAGGTAACACTAGGAAGCAACTTATTCTACATTTTCTCTATTTGATATTTAGATATGGATATTTATGAGTATTTATCTAGTTTAGATGAAAAATTAAATCATAAAGCACAACTTTATGTCCCAAACGCCAGCGCTATGAAAATGAAGGCAAAAAAAGGCAGATCTCGATGTCGGAAATCCTGCCTAGTCGTAAGTAGGTACACAGGAGATTCAGGCTCCTTTAGGTGAACTCTCGATGTTCTATCGTGAGATTTCCCCAATACTTGTAGTGAACTTTTGGTCTTCATAGCAAAGAATATGTCTTTTCGTATGAAAATTGCGCACGCTCGCTAATAGCAAGGATACATCGTGTCACAAGACAGTAATAGTAAGGTGTGGTGAGTCAGATACGACCCTAGATAGAGTAAGCTACGATGGCGCCTTTCTTCGCAACAGTACTATTCTTGGCCTAGCCACTTCTTGAAGTAGTCGCAGTTACCAGGTGCAACTGGACCACCCTCTTCACAAAGATCGAAAACAGGGCAGCGGCCACAGGGCATTTCGTTGAATGGAGTAGTATACTGCTTCGGAGCACCCTTTTCGACCTTACCAGGCTCAGCGGGAACAGCCCATGGATCAAGGCTTTGCTTAGCGGGACGAACCGTACGGTAGCCGATGCGGTTGCCAACCTTGATTCGCTCGATGAGGCCATCAAATTCCAGCACATCGACCAATTTCTGGATATCTTCTTCGCTTAGGATGGTATTGTTGGTGATCTGGACCCGTGAAATTAGACGAGCGATTTCTCGAACTGTAGGGTATCCTGTGTAGCCGGCCGGATATGGGAGTAGCTGATCTTTTCGTGTGGAGGTTTCATTTGCAACTAGTGGCTTCGGTATAGATGGCGTTTCATCCCCAGTGCTGATTTCATCAGCTGGGCGCTTCCGTGGTGGTGCAGAAGTGGTAGAGATAGAGGTAGAAGCAGCCTTATCAGGGTTAACACCTTTAATGGTGCCTTTCTTCGGCTGTAGCGCACGAGTCGAGCCACTGCTACCTCTCGGCCGGTATGCACTGCTCTTTTGGACTAAATCATAGATGACACGCTCGAGATCATCAATGAAAGCCTCGTCTAGGTATTGGTCGGTATACCATGGGCCACCAGTAGCCTTTTCAGAGGGTCGAATGGAAGCCTTGATGTACATCTTTTTGTTTGGGTTTTCCACACTCTTGAAATGCGCAATAAGTCCCTTGGCTAACAGTTGCTTGATCGCAAGCTTGAATACATTTTCATGCATTGCCAGTCGCTTTTGAGCGGTCTGAGACCAAACACCATCAGCTCCATGATCGTCAATCATCTGATACACCATCTTTTGTTCAGTAGTAGAGCACTGCTTGTACCTTTCGGGTTGTTAGCATGTATGGGCTATTTTATAAGTTTACATGGAAAAGGATAGACATAGATATGGCATACTTTTCAGCTTCTCGCGCATCGCGCCACTTCCATGCAAGTGCACCATCTCGTGTGCAGGACACTAAGAGCTTATCGTCAACAAGCTCTTGCACAACCAGCACGAGAGTAGTAAGACTGGCGTCGGGAAGAGCCTTGAGATCTTGGAGATCTTGCTGGGTGTAAAGACGCTCTTCTGTTCCATTGGCTTGCATACTATCGTACAGAAGCTCCTTGAAGACGCTGATTTTAGGGTTGGCGGCTTCATCTTCGGTTTTGGCATCAACCGCCATAGTTGCCTGGGCGCGCTTTCGTGACATAGTGGGCGCTTTGTGGGTTTTCGTGTATATCGATAAATATAGTCGAGGATTATACGATACGGTATGAATTGAGCTTGACTGGATAGCGGATTGCCGATCGATGATTGTTGGCGTTGTCGCGAAAGGCGCAAACAAGGCAATAGTACAAAGACTGCTCGAGTAGTAGCTAAGAAAAAAAGTTTGAAGCAATCCATGGGCTACAATCCAAAAATTCCCAGCCCCACTAAGAAATTTGGGAGATGATGTACTAGTCACGTGAAAGGCATGTCGGTAAGGTACTAAGGGTTATCTATAGGTACTGGTCTTTCTATCGTGGGGGCTATAATGCTTCGCACATCTAAAGCATTAGGTTCCGGAGTATAACTACTTGATAATTATTAGATTCTATTAGTTTGGTAAACTTATCTGTTAATGTTCATGCTCAGTATCGTTAAAAGCGTGAGCCCTAATCGTGTAAAATTCCCTTACTCTGATACGCCCTTGATGATTATTCACCTATGATATGATATTGCTTGATATTCTTTCTATTCCAACAGTTAGTTGGTTGCCTACCTAAGGTTTTGTACTATAGATGATATAAGGCTGCATCCTAGTTCTTTGAGCTGGTAGTATGCTCTTTTCAGAATTGCTACGGGGGTGATTCGATGAAGTTACATGAGAAGTTGAGAACGTTTGGTTCCATAGAGATATGTTATTTAATTGGAAAATTAGGATCATTCATCACTGTAGCAAAGAACAAGAAACTAGAGGAAACAAGAAGAAAAATTGAGAAAATGAAACGAACTTTAAATTCAGATACAGAATGAGGTCACGTCATTGATAATATGAAAGGAATGATGATATATGGCAAAATCATGACGAGAAGAAGGTACAAAATCAGATATGATATAGAAGAAAACAAAGCAAATCATACAAAACTAGCATCAGATAAAGAGATGAACAAGAGCGGCTCTGCCGACAATACCACACCATAAGTCAATTGAAAGGCTGGCATCAGGAACCAACTAGCAGCTCCAGGAGAGTGACGAAACAAGATGATGACAGAGGATAATGGGAACGTGAAAAGAAGTACATCTTACAAGCACCAGGCAAGCTAGAATAAGTTACCTCACTTAGAGTAGAGGCACCACAACCATATCGATATCGGGAGCAAATGTGCCATCATGGATACCCTCAATCACGATACTATCAGTGCCATCAATGTTGGTTGAGAAGCCGAGAACACCAGCTGTGCCATGGGTAGGGATAAATTCAATCTTTCGAGAAGGGTTGGAGTTGATGGTGATGTTGGCGAATCTTGAAGAGCCATCGTTGTTGGAATAGAAGAAACGCAGAGTCGCAAAACCATCACTGTTGTTGGAGGCAGGGAGGGAGAAGGTCAGCACACCATCGTTTGGGCCACCAATGTTGCCAACACCCAGGCCACCGCTGCAGCCCGTGCATGTGACATTAGACGCACCATTGGATGGCTGGCCAATAACCTCAGCCTGGTACTCCACGAAATTGTTGTTGTAGACAGCCTTGCTCTGAGCGCCATCACTAACACGGGGCTCCCAGTTGGCGAGGTTTGTGGGTAAGGTAATCTTTTTGCCTTCAACGGTCAGTGGTAGCCACATGTAGGTGCTAGAAGCTAGATCGTCGGCTACCCAGCGGTCACCCATGTAAATGAAGTTATCATTGTAGTTTAAGATATTGGTGGTCTGCGACTCAAAGGTATTGGTACCCACGGGGGCAAAGGTGGTCCAATCACTCCAGTTGGAGATCAGGCTAGTCGAGGTCACATAGACGTTGTCGTTGGTAGCTCTACCAGTGATGTGGCTACCAAAGATGAAGTAGTTGTCACCATCCTTCATCATAGCAGGCGCCTCAATGGGTGTTGAGAAGACATAGGTTTCTGTAGTGACATTGAGGTAGTCTTCGGTGAGCCTGTCAATGCGGAGACCATTTTCGCGCTGCAAAGGAAGGTTAGTTGACGGTCACAAAGGCTCAGATGATAGTTGAGTGCTACTCACATCCTCGGTTAGAAGATAGGCCCATCCATCTGTGTCTTGGAACAAGTTGATATCACGGCTCTGATGGCGAAGAGGCAGGAAACTTGTTTTATACTCTATATAATCACTGTTAGTTATGACATATCATCATAATGAGATATGAGTTGAACGTACCATATTTTCCGCAGACAGTGTCACTGACAGCAACACCGGTCTTGCCTTCACTATAGTCAAGATTGTCGATGTGCATCCACATGACATACTTCTTGGTTTTGTTGTTGAAGAGGACCTTGGGGCGTTCAACAAGACGAGATGGGCCAAGATCACCAGCTTCAGTCGTTTGAGAAAGCAAGGAACCAACGTAAGTCCATTGCACAAGATCAGTGCTAGAATAGCAGTTGATGTTCTGGAATTCAGTGCCCTTGGTCTTGTCCTCACCGATGAGATAGAAAGTACCGTCAACATTAATCACACCAGCACCATGTGCTTGGACGTGAAGGCCATTGTTCTAAACATAGATCATGTCAGAGACTGTACTGTTTCTTCATGATTCTCAAGTGAATAACTTACATCTGGCATGGCAGCTCCAGTAACGACCTGGGGAAGGGCGTAGGCTGGGGCAATAGCCATCAAGGCTAGCAAGAGAGAGGATTTGAATAACATGATGGTTTATTATAGAAGCAAACAGAGATATTTCGTGAGTAAGAGTAGAAATGCAAAATAATGAAAGATGATAAAAGACAGTTATGAGAACCAAAGCTCAATGATACGAAAGAATGTGGAAAGAATGCAAAAGATAGGGGAGGGTTGGTGTAAGATGCAGTGAGAGCCAGTTCCAAACCAAGATGGCGATAATGACTAGCTCTTTATATAATTCTTGATATCTAACCCAATTGATGTGTTCCGCCTTTTTTTCACCTTAGGTATTTGGCAAGAGTAATAACACCATGGTTGGTTTTAACTTCAAGATTTGAAACAGAAACCGTCTAGTCAGTGCATAGATGGCTCTGCCATATGGCTATGTATAATATACCATAAAAAGCAACAGACTTGAGTAGATGGACATGTTGTCAATTTTCCGATCATCCTGCTAGTCACTTAAGATTCACCTAAGCTTCGATGGTACACTATCCATATTCCATATCCCATAGCAATCTGGAGGAGCTACTGGACATTGTATAACATCTACCAGTATATTGATTGAGTCGCTTGTAGGAAGTAGCGCTTATAGTTGCTGCGTTGTATACAAACTCTAATTCATTCTATGTGACTTCATTTTGATGCTTACAACTAACATCATTCCAAATGTATACTATGTCTAAGTTAACTTGATATTCCTCGAATGATACAAAACGCATACCTTATTTCAATAGCCTAGTCAAACATGAGCCACGATCTTTTGCCGGTAAGAAGGGTACACAATTTTTGTAGCTATTGATATATACTTTATGAGACCGGACATTTAGAGCGGAGCTTTTCGGATATGTTATTATTGCCTATTTGGGACACTACTTTCCTGCCGGTTTCCCCACTTTTCTGCCGGTTTTTCAATCACATAAGAAAGGTACATAATGGAAAGTTGTCCCAAAATTTACATCGATGTAACGAGGAATGAATCGGAACATAATGAAGCCAAAAAAACAATATGACAAGCAGTTTGGCCGGTTGTCAAAGCATCAAAATGCTCATCTACGTCATTCTGGTTTAGCTTGTCGCATTCGTCCAATTTATTCAGTGCTAACAAGCACCCAACTTCCGTTAAATCGATGTTGTAGTGTGATGGGAGGTGTCTACCAAACTCAGCTGGATGGCAAAAACACTAGATTCGTTTAGAGGGTCTTCTTGAGACAGCCTGTTCTGTTCCTGAGTACAACATTTGGCCCTGTATTGTTCATGATTAGGGTCGTTCAGTTGACGTTCTGTGCGCCATCTATATAGTCTTATATTGAGGTCCATAGGGAAAACAATAGGTTGTGACTGAAATTCTAAGCTGCATGAAAGCAGTGATTAATTAGGAAAGCGGTGACTATTTATCGCAAATATTGTATAAATATATTGCCTCTAGATGTACCGATAAACTCAATGGTATGTTGCATTGGTTGCAAATCATAGATCCACATCGGAAAAAGTCTGCATCGGAAACTAAGGACGGAGCTCATGTTTGTTTGATTCTCGAATACGGTGCAGTCTTTACACTTGAGTTTTCAGGTACATAATCTTGAGGGATATCATCAAGAAGTGTGTGTATGTTATGTTATATATGTACAACTAACTAACTAGACAACAGACGAAAGATTGAAAGGCTACGCATGCCTGTATTGTATATATTCAGGCCGTTTTAACTTTATCACATTTACATCCAACTATCATCCAGTTATAGACTATAGAGTAGTAAGATACTAGACAAGGGCTTATCATAGCTAAGAATAACATGAATGCAGTTAGGAACTTAAACCCAAAAACAAGATCCAAGACAAAGAAGTCGCAGAGAGTAGAAGTGATTATCGTACCTGATATGCTTAATTCTTGTCTATTAGTCAATTCTCAATCCCTTCTAGATCGAGGTTGGAGCCCGATATCTTTAATATCAAGAACTCTCAAGCCAAAAACTAGGAGTAACTACTATAAATAGAAAGGGTCTGAGTGGTAGGATATCAAGTTGTCATAAGAATTGTGGAAATATGGAAAAGAATCGGTGATCCTTGCCTTAGACCGACATATTTTACCAAAAGAATATTCATATCAAGTCCAAAAAGATAGTGTAGCAGGGGCTCACATTATAGTATTTCTACAAACGGAGATTTTCAACACCACATGGCTATGTTTCACCGCTTTCTTCTTCTAATTGCTTCTTTATATTCTTCTAACCCTGAAAATCATTCTTTTTGTGAGACATCCTCTGCCCTGCAATGTTTACTAGGGGAATTTGGGGAACAATGTAGCTTACAAGTAACTTTTAGACCTATATGATTCAAGTATTATAGATGTTCATTATAAGGTTGCATCACTGCCTCACTCTGAACTGTCCTTCTCATGGTTCGGGTGCCTTTGGACTTAGGCGTAGGCTTTACTGTCGACCTAATTGTGTTGGTCAAGTATCCCATTCTCCTAGCTAAGATGTATATTGACTGTTTACCGTTACGAGGGGAAAGAAGGGACATTTAGATTCCGTTCTAAACATGGAGATACATACATCAAGATAGAAGATACAGGAGAATGACGAGTTGGGATGGACCATCCCGCCTTGATAAGCAGAACAGGGATATATAACTGTTAGATATCTACCATGACTGTAATTTAGACTAAGAAAGCAAACCTAAACTTCGCATAGATGAAGAAAAAAAAACATCAATTCTATTTCAGGGCGTATGCCAGACAGCACAACGTAGAACGTACGGCACTCACGTGTACATACATATCCTTACGGAAAGAAAGACCTATTGGCTGGTGGAAAGTTCCTCCTTAGGCATGGCGATGATCTTGGGCATCTAGAACTTAGTAATTATACGTCGATATTTAGGGTATGCTCCAGTGCCAGCTATGGCATGGCCGTGGAGAAGAGAATCAACGCCATGAACATCAAATTGCCAGACAATAGAGGAATTACGCCTACAAAGTACGATCTTGTATCTGCAATTGATGGTTTGCGTTGGGCTAATACGCGTTTTGGAGTTTTCACTGTTGAGAAGTTTAATTTTGTCTTTGAAAGACCGGAAGATATGTCGCTTAGGGTTAGGGTAATTTTATAGAAAGTAAGAGTGAAGCACACACACACAGCCTCTAGTAGACTTCTACAAGCTTCTTCACAAAACTCAAAGCGAACGACTATGATAGTCGGCATAGACTAAATGAATGAGGGATAAGTAAGTGATGATGTATGCCAGAAAAGAGAATAAAAATAAACTCTAATATTCTCATTAGTTCCCCCCTGTGAATAGCTAGATGGGAACTAACGCGAAGCGCGATTAGCGTTAGCATTGTTTGTTCAAAGACAATACCAAGCGACCTGAGACTTTTTCTTTCTTCTTAGGTTTCCAGAACTAACAAGCCATGCCAGAAAAAGAATACACGATTTTAGCCTGTTTTGTGAGACGATATCTTGTAGTATAAGCACTGTAATCTCAGAGTAAAACACTTCCATTCTAAATCGGAAAGCGCTAGTGGTATCTACTAAATGTGATAAAGCGCTGCAAGGTACCGTGCCTGTAGTTCAAGGTATGAAGTGTCTTCAGCAAATCTTTAAGTATCATGAAAGGCATGAGCGATGATGTGATATAATCATGTATAAAAGGCTCTGGTCTTCCGCTCTTGTGGACTGTATTACATATGAAGTTATTCAGTTCAACACAGATACCCACATACTCCTCTCCTCTGCAACACACCTGACTATACTTACTTAATCTTTGCCCGTCATGAAACTAGAAGTACTTATAGGTCTCTCTTTCATGGCTTCTATGTCAGCAGCCTGTGTTTTTGATGCCACCACGGCAGCCCAGCTTCAATATGAGAAACTACGCCGTGACACTGGCACTACTGACGACACAGCCAAAGCCAATCTTCTCAACATTTCATCGACTGATCGTTTCCACGGCGGCCTTGTGGCACCTTCGGGACTCAGTGCCATTGGCAATGTCTCATATACCTTCCCGAGTGTTATGAGTGTCGAAGAGATGTATTCGGCAACCAAGGCCTTCAAGAGATACTTTGGCGCCGTCTTATTCGATACACCTCACAAAACTTACGAAAACCGTACAGTTCACGGGTTCCGCATCCCGCCTCTACACGGCGCTGATCGGCCTCAGAACTATAAGGTGATGTTTTTACCGCAAGTTCATGCTCGTGAACGAGCTGCCACCGACAACGTAATCTGGTTCCTGAGCGATCTTCTGTGGGCAAACAAGCGTAGCACCGGTCTAAACTACGGCAAGGTCACTTATAGTAAAGATGATGTCAAGAAGGCGCTCAGCGTAGGCATTGTCGTACTGCCGGTACCTAACCCTGACGGGACACTGTACGACCAAGAGACTAGCTCGTGCTGGCGCAAGAACCGCAACCCTCATGATGCCACTGAAGGCGTTGATGAGTCGATCGGCGTTGATTTGAACCGGAACTACGACTACATGTGGAACATGACGAAGTACTTTGCACTAGGATACGCACCGGCATCTACAGATCCATCTTCCCAGACTTATCAAGGCAGCGCACCAGCCTCCGAGCCGGAAGTGAAGAACATTGTCTGGACAGTAGAGCAATACCCGCAACTCTCCCACTTCTTAGACATCCATTCATTCAGCAATCTGATCATCTACTCTTGGGGAGGCAACGAGATACAGACTACAGACTCAACAATGAACTTTATGAGCTCCTCGTGGGATGGGATCCGAGGTGCTGAGAATAGCACTTATGAGGAATACATGACAGCTTCAAACAAAGCTAGTCTAGTGGCACTAGCCAACAGCCTGGCAGACGAGATGAACATCGTGACACCCGATCTGGTAGAGGGAGCCTGGGAAACAGAGCAAGTTGTCGATTTGTACCCGGGAACTGGTAGTTCGATTGATTATCTTACTTCCTTACATTACGAAGACCCATCTCGAAAGTTGATTCTATCTCTAGGTATGGAGTTTGGCGCCCCGAACTTTGACTACGTGACATGTCCATTCTATCCAACGGCAAAGCTGTATCATGATTGGCTTTTAGATGTGTCTGTTGGATTCATGAAGCTTTTGTTGGAGGCGGCGGACTACCAGGATAACGAATCAGGTCATACTAGAAAGCCGTGGTAAATACAAAGGACGTTGAACATGGTCCACCTTTGGTGATCTTTTCCAATATAGGCTACGAGAGCGAGTATTGAACAATTAGAACATCGTAGATAGATAACACTAGCACATAGAATGTAAAAAAAAAATTGATGTTATTATAGCAAGGAAATATTATTGACTAGTCGGAGTACTCGCAAGTGCTTGTTCCAGTGGCTTGCTGATTTGACATTAAGATGATATAGAGAAAGAGTAGCATATGCAGATATACATTCATGTAGTAGCATGTGACTGTGATCGTCGTCGTTAACCTATAAGGATGTCGGCAAGGAATTATAAAGTTTACTAGTGGAAGGCTAGGTAGTGGCTTTGACAATAATTTGTTAGGGCATGATGTTGAAGCAGATCTAGAGATTTACAAGAAATATTAACAAATCTAGCAGTAGTCAGCTTCCTTGGAGCTTGGATAACGTCTTTTCTTGTCGTATTTCTTCTTCTTAGAAAGGTACAGACCGCCAAGTTGACCGTGGTGCAATTTTTATGGTTTGCCTAGATTTGGTTCTGAGCCAAGTTTGAAGCTATAAAACAAGAGCCTTGATGATTGTTAGAGAGATTTATGAGAGGTCTAGCCTAAGAAACTTGGTGGAGGACTATAAACATGAGATATAGTTAATATGTATATGATATCATCGCAATGCTTGGGAAAAAAAAAAGCTAGTTTGTAGTGAAAAGAAATCAGAGGACATTTTCTGATACAACTTTTTGAATAATTAGTCTTTGATTCAGTGGAGAGCACGATAAGATACACAAAAACGATACAAGCCAAGGACTCGAAGAAAATCCCCGAGAGTGGTTATGACGACTCTAATCCGATCGTATGAAGACGTATTCTGTACAGTTGAGTTTTAAGACTACAACTAGTGTCTTTAAGCTTGAAAACAAACGTATGATTATTGAGATAAGTAGCACGAAATCCCGATATGTCTCAAGAGATGGCTAGGAACTGCCGTTGTATAGTTGTAGGATCGACAGAAACAGCATCAATCTTGGACTGTAACAAAGCTCAGGATCAGTGGTACTCAATCAAGGAAAAAAAAACTCCCGACTCAGTATGACGGAGAGGTCCTTGACCGCGATTATCATTGTACATACACAACTACGTATGGTTAACCAACTATACTGTGAAATCTTGAGGAAGACTGCCCTAACAAGTAAAGAGCGGCTAGCCCCCGATCAACTGCCAAGCCAAGCCAAGACTGGCTATGATAATGCACAAGAGCAAGTGGGCGGATACATTTCGGGAATTACCCTGAGCTAGGCCTTTGCCTGACCTTTTCCTACTGCTTTTCTCCTAGTTTTCATTATTATTTGAACACATACTTTTCTGTACCGAAGTTATCTGATATGCCAACAACAATTGGTTCGTTAATCTGAAGTTGTGATACAACTGTAGTACCTAAGATTTTCGAGCAAAGCTTCGATAGTCTTTTCTTATTTTGTTCTCTATAACCCTTTAGTCCGAATCACCTGACCGACACGGACGAATAAACTATTGAGTAAACTAACTAGATCTATGTTTACATGTTACATAGTTAATCGGCAGTATACCTATAAATCATATAGTTTACGTGGTATGCTAGTCACCTCAGGGCGATTTTCCGACAGCCTCTGTTTTCCGTCTGCTTCCTAAGCGAAGCCCATAGCAAACCTAGAATTTAAGTATTTTATCAACGCCTTATCCGGTCTTATCTACATGTGCTTCAAGAGAGGCGATCAAAGCGTCCCTCTGCTGTACTATTAGTATATAGATACATATAGAGCTTTGTTGACTGACTAAACAGGGGTAAATGCCTGCCTTATTTGTATTAGCAGGGGAGGGTTAGAAGGACTGGACTATGGGGTTACCTGGGAGCTTTGAAAAACCGACGAGTGAGGGGAGGGGCATAACGGGTTTTTAGACTTATAAATGCAATCATGTTACATATGTACGTACTCATATAGTATTGCAAACTATTGTTCTTGACGATTCCCATACGGCTGTGCCACGTTTGTGTAGAGTATACAGTTTAATAGTACATATCTCTGTAACTATATGTACATATATACATACGTTGGTACATCTGTATCTTATATGATATCAAGCTGCGGTGGCCAAACCAGGACGTCCTTACCCGACATTCCGTAATTCAAAGACCCACAGGCATAATTCATAGTACATATGTATGTACATATACAGATATACCTGACAGTCGAGCATGTCTCTGAACATCTCTAGACAAGGTAGTACCGGTTATCTGGTCATTCTTGGAGCGGTAATTCTAATGGGTAAGAATACCGAGTGAACTGATGAACTACTACATACTTGCATCTTGTACCATAGATTTGAAAGTCGATATCTACGCAAAAGGCCAAGTTTTAGATCTTGACAGCTTGTGATAAGAAGTGACAGTGCTAGGCAATATTTCACGCCTTCCTTTGTTGCATTCTGGATCTATTCTATATGCCTAGTTAGCATGTGTATTCATTTTTCCCATCATCCTATAGATTAGTAGACACTTAAAAGCTGATGGTTGTGACTTTAGTATGACTGTTCATCAGATATGTGATATGGATGGTCATCACAAACAAGATAGTACATATAGCCAAGTTGACTCTCAAACTGTTCCTTCGCGCGCGGGAAGTGGTGTGTGTGAGCTTAGGTGATCAAATCGACCTGAACCTCGAATTGCACCACCATACGGCTTAATGCTACTTGTTATCAACACAAAGGCTAACTATGAACAACCGGTGACTACGGCATTGCTTGTGTTCTTTACTTCGGTCTGTAGTTACTCTTTGGAAGAAACAAAACGCCTTCCGGGCTACTACCATCTTGACCGACAATCTTTCAATGTTGTATGTGAGACTACCTACGCTTGTTTTTAGGCTTGAGAGTACATGGCTGTTGTTCATTCCGTCGGTTAACGGCCGTAGTTTGAAGCACATGCATCAACAGAGAGACACGATCTCGCTAGTGCAATAAATTCAGTATACATATACTGCATGGGGTCATATCATATCCAGATTCGTCAAGGCTTGATATGGTCTGACCAGTTTGGGAAAAGAGAAGAGGCTCGGAGTATATCATTTGAAGAATGCCGGATATTGGATCATGGCTTTGATGTTATTCGTAGATCTGGGACTTGCTCACCCTATAGTCTCGGAGTTTCTTATGGTGTCTCGCCTATGTATTATGTAGTTTATGCCCTTACGATTCAGCGTAGGAAATGGAATATTCTGTATACATCCGAAGAACACTAGAGCCTTAGCCAAACAAAAGTCTAAAAACTAGGGCATAAGAAAAGAATCAACATCTGGAATCATAACTGGACTCTAGAAAGATCTAATGTTATGTACATAGGTAACAATACTTTCTTTTCCATCCACATGGACACATACATATATGTATACGATACATCAAAATACAGATACAGTTTGTTCTTGGCAAAGTAGTGGCGATGTGTCTATCCCTATTCTATTCTAGTCATGGGCTCATATATGTAAGCAACGCTCAGATCGCCGCCAATCTCACTCGCACAATTCCTTGTACCTGGCACCTACATGATTTGCAACTGTTTTATATCTTATGTGTACATGAATCCAAGCGTATGTTGAATATATCTAGTCCAGAGATGATTAAGAAATAAATAAATCAAAAAGAGTGAATCCTAATTAGTAAAGAAGTAGAATATCCAAAAGAAAGAAAGAAAAAAAAAAGACTCTATACTATAATACGTTCCTCGATCTGGATACAGAATAAACATCTTCTCATCTTTAGACAAGCCCACCCATACTTTTGACGACGAAACTAAACAGACGAACAACGGATCTGCTTACTTAATACTCCGCGTAAATACTTGGTAGAGAGCTTTGACGGCTAGTTTCCGTTAACGCTATTTTTTCTTTGCGCTAAGTAGGGATGGATGACCAGCGATAGGTAATCTTAGCCAGGTTCTCTAAGCTAACGCACTGACGTCCCTTCTAGGACTAGTTACGACACAGAATAAAGCAAGCAACATTCTACATATGTACATATCTGTATATACATAGTTGTAAGAGAAGGACAACCTAGAAATCCATCTTTTTTGAGTCCTGGGTGAATAACAAACGATGTGACGCTGAAAACAGACTTATCATACCTCTAATACCGGCCACCTTCGAAGGTTCAAGTACTATATAGTCCATGCTTAATAGCAAAGGGCAGAGATCTTCTGTATATGGATCCAGCCAAGCCATGTTATGATTATGTCTTGTTTTGAACTAGCATTACCAGGTTCAACCACTAAAGCTGGGCGCTGTCTGTGTCCTCACTTACAGTAAAGCAAAAGAAAATCCTACATTTCCTCTCTGCTTTATCTATCCAGTATGCCAAGTCAAATTTATTCAGGAACACAGACTCTTGTAACAGAGCAGATGGCAATCGTAGTTCCCAGAAGCAATAGCAAACATATGGGCTTAAATTTGATATTAGCATTACCCTACATTTGGGTCGTAGGTCCGTTCCAGGAGTCTTAGTCTTGCAGTAGAAGAGTCCAAACACCATATGTTAAAAAAAAAATTGCAACTTGATACGTTCCAAGAAAATGGGGAACATGATAAAGCACGACCTCGCTGTTCTTCATGTTCTCTTCAACTCTTCCATCATGTCCTGTTTCTTGTGTGTTTAAGGAAGTTTCTTTATATTTCACATCGAAAGTTGTTTCGATACTTAGGTGTGTGGAATCTTGAACAAATACTTATATTGGAGGCTTTTGTTTTTTTTTGTTCTTCTGTCTTTCTTTCTATTTCTTTCTTTTTCCTTTCTAATTCATTCATATTGAAAGTGACCAAACTTTCTATACCTTTCTAACTATAATATCACACTGGATCTAATCCCTGGCTTCGGAATTCCAACTATTCATACATCGACTATTACTTGCTGGAAACGAGTATCAAGAACTAGACCAACTCTTTCGACTATACGAACTAGTTGAACTAGTTCAACGATCATTTACAGACTGAAATCATAGTCTATACCTCACAGCCTCTAGTTTTCCTTCCCAGTGCTATATCGAAAATCAAGTCTGGGTCATACATCTTTGTTCATCATGACTACCGAGTACACCAACATGTTGGTGGACTTAATTGCCCAACATCTTGCCAGTAGAGCAACTGATACGGCTTCAATATCGAATAGCACTACCGATGTCACGCAACTCCCCGGTTACTATGATGACCGTGGCCCTGCCATGGTGGCTGTCATTTGGACCTTGACCATGATTTCGTTTTGCTTCCTCGCCCTCAGAGTGTATTGTAAATGGCTCATGCACCGTGGACTCTACTGGGACGACTGGGTTCTCATTGCCGCTTGGGTATGCTTTCCTTTTGTACATCTTTTACACCTGCTCCACCCGATGAACTATTCCTTCGTTTCTACTCTGCCTCTTCTAACACTACCGGTCTCTATTTAGACTGGACTTCTGTGCACATGTTCTCTGCAGAGTGCGGCTATCACCCACGGTATAGGCAGACACATCTGGACCGTCGCCCCCGATGACGTTACCCCGGGTATCTTTCTGAGCAAAGCAGCCGTCATATTCTACATCACGTCACAGGCATGGTCCAAGTCGTCTTTTGCCTTGACCCTGCTGCGTATCAGCGAGCCTGTCTGGATGAAGAGAACAATCTGGCTTGCCATCATCAGCATCAACTTGCTCACCTTCGTCTCAGGCCTCTTGCTGTGGATCTCGTGCACCCCTCTCAAGAAAACTTGGGTTCCTACTACCCCGGGCAGCTGCTGGTCTGAGAGCATCAATATTGTATTGGGCATCGTCACTACCTCGTGGTCTGGTACCTGGGATATTGCACTGGCAATTCTTCCTTGGAAGATCCTTATGGGCCTCCAAATGGATCTCCGCAAGAAGATCGGTGTCGCTCTAGCTATGAGTATGAGTATCTTGTAAGTCAAACCCGAACTAACCCTATCAATATAACCCTTACTACAGTTGGGCCTATGTACTGACTAACCCCTGGCTTAGTGCTGGTATCTGTGCCTTTATCAAGTGCTCACACATATATTTGCAGGCATCGCCTGATTTCTCTTGTAAGTACACACAACAAGACACCGAAATCATTCGACCTAGAAGTATATTGTACTGACTTTCGATTAGATGAAGGTACCCCTCTGACCATCTGGGGTGTTACTGAGGCCTCTGTCTCTATCATGGCCGCGTCTATCCCCGTCATGCGCGTTCTTCTTCGTAAAGCCATGTCGTCTCGTAACTACAACAGGACAGATCCATCGAGTGGTGCTGCCAACAACAGCAACGTCCTCGGTGTTTCTACCTTCGTTTCTGCTGGTGGAAACGACCTGAAGACCTCTGGTAGCGGCAATCATCGTGGTGCCTTCACCACTACTTTGTCGTCTAAGACGCGCACTGCTAAGGGCGAGATTGAGATCTATGCCATGACGAATATCAGTGAGCGCAGTTTGCCGGCTAGTGTCTCACAGATGCCGTTGCGTGGCGCGGGTATATAAGTCTATCTCAGACTAAGAAGACTTCCGTTCTTGTCTACGACGTGAGACGGGTCAGTCGTGATATATGACGGACACAGAGACAAAAAAGTACTTTCTGCTCTGTTTGTTGTATTATTTTGTGATATCCATGTGTTTCCAGCTAGTTAGGGTGGACTTTTGTGATTGTTTTTTTACCAGGTACTTTTGTTCTCTTTATGATTACATAAAAATAATAATATTGTGAGATTGAGCTTCTATATGAAAAGTATAACTAACTACATTTATCTTCACTATTATATGAAATTTTGGTATACGTAAAGATGACATGTGATACCTGATATTTAGAGTGTGACAAAGAGACTTTTGATTTGATTAGAATCTAGCTACACGTAAAAGCTTTTAAAAAAGTACGAAAAACAAAAGAAGAAAAAATATCTAATAGTGCAAAGTAAACCCCCATAGATGATACCGATACCCAAATGAAAGAAAAAGAAAGAAAAAAAAAACCATTTGAAGATGAAAACAAGGACAACATTAACCTACAGATAGGCCATCCATAAGGCATCACTAAGTGCCAGACTCATCGGGTTCACCGCCTTAGCCACTAGATCAATGACACTTTGCGTAGCTGGCAGATTGCCTACGCTTTGGCAAGCCAACGCCGCCGCCTTCTTGACAATCGCGTCGCTGTTGAGCTGTACACTTTCACGAAGCTGGCTCTCGGTCATATTGAGCGCACCAGCTCCACCAGGACCTCCTGCACCTCCAGCCCCACCAGCTGGCTGTCGTTGGTGACTGTTGAACCAGTGGATAATCTCGTCACGCACAAACAATGCCAGCGAGTGTTCTAGTTCTACGCCAGCAGGCTCTGTTAGTGATCGAGCAATCGACAGCATCGATGACGTGAAGATGCCTTCAGTAGCTAGCGGGCCCATGAGCATTTGCAAGTTGGGCGTTAGACGGAACGGAACCGGCTCTGGGTTGTGGAACCACGGCTTCGAGGACGACACATAAGGTATCAAGTCTGAGCCCCAGATATTTCCTGTAGCCCGAGAGATATTCATCTTCTGCGGTTGCCTGTTGTGCATAGACAGC
Source organism: Davidsoniella virescens (assembly GCA_001513805.1). NCBI lineage: Eukaryota > Fungi > Ascomycota > Sordariomycetes > Microascales > Ceratocystidaceae > Davidsoniella > Davidsoniella virescens. The sequence continues at coordinate 69,374 of LJZU01000231.1, read as the reverse complement.
ACGTATGTCATGAACGACAGAGCTGCTAGTTGGTAAGAGAACTGCTTGCGGAACAGGAAGAACTGCTCGTAATCAGGGTAGATGGTGTGGAAGTAGTCGAGGACGATGTGCTGTGGGACCAGCTCTTCTTGGATAGCCATGAAGACTTGGTAACGAGCTTGAGCATTTTGGTCACCGTTCTGAGTCGGTTTCTGGTGAAATAGAGAGTTAATATTGGCTGCTGGTAACGCTGATTCAAAGGATTTACTTACGCCATTCTTGGCATCTAGAAGTGCATGTAGTCGCTCGATCATCACAAGTATAGGCTTGTCCTTGGGAATTCCATTGCGTCGGCAATAGCTGTCGAAGACTGCCTGAAGTGAAATGTACGACACATCTTGATGCACCATACGTAGATGAGCCGCCAAGGGGACCATCCACGGCAGAGTAAACTTGAGATCGCGACGTCTAGTTTCCTTCTTGGCCGCTAGTGTCTCGTTGAGACCACGGAATAGCTGGCAGGTCTTCTCCTCTCTGCGGCAATGACGGGCAGCAGGATGCTGAACAGCCCATGAATGAACGCTGCCGTCGTGGCCCCGGATCTTGAGGCGACGATAGCTAGCACTGATACCACGGACAAGGTCGACATTGGGCAGGAAACGCTGGATGCGAATAAAGTCCTGGTTCTTGTCTTTGTGTTGGAGATACTGGCCTGGCATCTCGACGTCGTCGAACTTCTGGTACGAGAACTCACTGAGATGTGGCGAGAAGGACTCCAGAGGAACTGTGTGGACTCTGCGATCCAGCTTCTCTTCAAACTTGTTACGCCACGTCCGTAGTCGTTGAATGTATTCGTACATAGTAGGCTTGACCTTGACGAAATCCTCTTCAAACGAAGCCTTGATATGGGGCGGCAGTATAGTATCGGCGAAACGGGTGATGTTGGTTTCCGTGGCCGCGGGGAGCTTGACGTCTTTTCCGAAAGAATGAGGCATCCGACTGACATAAGCAAGACCATCATTAAGTAGGGCGACGATAAGACGATAGGCATCTTCGTCGAGAGGACACTTGAACTGCTTCTGGATCTGATCAACCATGGTCTCCATCGAAAGGGCAAGCAGTGGGAAAGCCGTTTTGAGGACAGCCACCAGTTCGTCGAGGTACTCCCAGACATGGCGTTTTCCAGGATCGGAGGCATCGGTCATGACTTGATCAGCAGTGCCGGGACGAGATCCATTGGCATTGGCAGTGCCGTTGGCATTGGCTTGCTGTGCCTGCTGAGCACGTTGTCTAGCCTGGCGCTGCTCGTGGGTTTTGCGAAGAGCAATCACATCGTCACGGATAGTGCGCAGATGGAAGTAAAGCGCTTGAGGATAAGACTTGGCAATCTTGATGAGAATAGGCTGCAGACGGGGCGCCTCCTTGTGATAGAGACCACCTAGAAGTTGAGGGATGAAAGTGATCCAGTACCAAACAAGAATTTCGCTCTTGTACTCGTCGAAGCCTCCAGAGATCTGTCCCTTGGCGTCGTCCAGGCTGAGCAGCCAAAGAATACGAGCAACCAACTTGCGGCTCTTTGCATTTCTGAATGAAGCGGCAGCATGTAGATACGAGATGAGAGCAAGGCGACCAAATTGGAGGTTGGTAGGCTCAGCTTTGAACTTGGCGTCGTGGAAACGACCCCATTCAGCCCACGCTTTAGGCGCAGCGATGTCGAACCACAGCGCCGTTCCATAAGCCTGGTCGGCCTCGTCCTTCTCACTCAGTCGCTCCAAGAACATACCCTTCAGAGTGTAGAACTCAGCCTTCTGAGGCGGAGTGAAGTAGTTCAGATTGGTGTTGTTAATGACCTCCAAACCAGATTTGAGCTCTTCGGGGTTCTCGAAGTGGCATTTGGCCTGTTCACGCAGCTTCAGGAAGGCCTCTTGGATCTCGATGTTGGGCAGGGTATAGATTCTGCTGAGCTGGTTGATGCACACATCTCTCAAGCCATGCTTACGGGCAACATGAGCAAATTGGTTGATGATCCAGGCCGTCTCGTGGTATCCCCGATAGGCGTACGACGTGTTGGATGTGTTAGGCTGGTTCTGTGGCGCCAGCTTCAGGTACGTGTGGTTAATCAGAACGAAGATATGCTGGCGCCAGCTGACCAACTCTTGCCATGCCTGGATGTCATCCCAAGGGTTGGGCAACCGGTCCCTCCAGGCTCCCAAAAGAAGTTTGAGCTCTCCAGATTTCACATCCAAGTTCGCTTGGGTAGTGGAAACGAGACTCTGGCAGATTACACTAGCGTCGTGGAGCTCAACAAGCAGCTGGAAGGTTTGCAACAAGGAAACATGAGCACCCGTGAACGAATTGGGCAGCTGATGCCACTTGCGGATCGTCAACTGGATACTCTCATCACAAACCTTGCCAAAGTCGAGCGAGGCCATAATGGGCAGCTGTTGGAGTTGCAGCGGCGCAGGGGGCTGAACCTTGGTAGGGGTAGAGGCACCGCTAGTGTCGGCCTGGGAATTTTGCTGAGAAGCTGCTTGAGTGGCCTGGACGTGGTTTGCTTGGATTGCCAGACTCTCGTGATGCAACTTGAGCAGAGTCATGAAAGACTGGAAGTACATGCGGCGGGGTGTTGGTGCGTCCATGACACCCTTCAAGATGTTATCCAAAGCATCACGATGTTCGGCAGTCTGCCACATGTCCGTGGCTCTCCAGGCACACTCCAACAAAAGGTCTTGGAAATTTTCGAGCTTAGCAAACTCTTGTAGAATCTCCCACTGCTGCAACTTCATTGCACAAGACACCCACTCGTCCTCCCAAAGCATGTATTCGGCAGGCTGATATGGAATGACTCCTGTGTATGCCCGGATTTGTGCTGCTTCGTACATCTTCTGAGCCTTGTCCCATAGACCGCTTTGCTGGAAAGATAGCGCAGCATTAGTCTCAACGAACTGGCAGCGACGTCTCCAAGCTCCATAGAATAAGTCATCGTCCTGCAAACCGGCATACAGCTCTGTAAGCGCATCAAGATTACTTTCGCGGACAGAAGCTGATTCGGTATCGGGCTTGATAGCAGCTTGCTCCATCTGTATTAGAGCAGTGTACCAGCTACCATATGTTCTAGCCACGTACTTCAACACATGAGGAGGCAGCTTGCAGTCAGGCCAAGCCTTGGAAGCGCCATCAACCAGCGACTGTACAACATTGGGGCGTTTGTCAAGTTGGCGAGAGTGGTACTCCTTAGTCAGCAGCACCACCATTGCCTTTTGCAGGTCAGCGCGGTCGTCACGGAACACTACACTCCAGAACAACGGAAACAGAGCTATCCAAAGCTGGTGAGAGACTGCCGTGTCGGTGTGTTGAAGCTGGGCAAGCGGCTCTATGATATCGCGTACTTTCACGTCGGCAAGTTCTGATACAAAAGACCGATGGCTAGCTACGAAACTGTCATAGCGGTCGTCGGCCATCATGGGGGGCTCGCGAGTCTTGTCGTTTGCGTGCGTAGACAGGAGAAGCGTGATCGGTAGAGTGCGGAAGTCGTCGCCTTGTAGTTGTGCCGGCGCGTTGCTCTCGATGGAAGCCAGTAGAAGCTGAGAAGCCTGCGATAGCCAGAAAGAATCGGCAAGCGAGTCCCAATTTTGGCCTGCAATGACGTAGGCAAGACGGGCAGCCGCTGTTCTAGACAAGGACTTATCAAAGATGGCCATGAAGCGGTTTCGCAAGGCTGTATCCTGAGCACGAGTTCCAACAAGGAAGGCTTGTTCCATTCGTACAGTGAGCTCGGTACGGGCGATCTTTGGGTCCTCGTAGATACGTAAGACTAACTCTAGAAAACGGTTTAGCAAAGTAGGGTCCGATCTCTGTTCGAAAGCAAGCATCTTGTGCAAAACCGCTGTTTTCTCTTTAAGTGTAGGCCAGATAGCATCAGAACGGAATACCCATCCCTCTACCATGACAAGGATAGCCTCACATAGCTCCATGTGCTGTGACTTTTCCACCAGGGTTGCAAGAACGCTCAAGAACGGCCGGCGGTGATCTTGCAAGATTTCCATACGAAGAGCCACTGTATGGATTGCCTTCAACATAAGATTGGTCTGCACTTCGAGACGATACGGCGTCATCTCGTCTAAGCCGCCATTAGAGGATGCCTGGGCGTTGGCCATGGATGAGCTAGCAGTAGCTTGAGCAGCAATCGCCTGGTAATGCTGGACATGCTCGCGTGCTAGGCGGCTCTGTAAAGCCCGCATGAGTGCTGGGATTTGAGAATCAATCGGTGACTTCTTCCAGCGGCCGAGAGACAATAGAAGGTTGACGCCAGACATGTAGTTGTTGCTTGCCATAGCTTCATTGGCCATATTGGACAGGGCGGAAACGGTCTCGGACATGGGAGCCTCGGCATCACCATCGCCATCAGCATCTTCCATGATGGTGTCTTCAGGAGATGCTTCCAAGAGACGAAGCATCAAAGGCTTGATTTCATGGCCCTGGTCGCATTTGAGATCTGAGCCATGTAGACAGTCCTGGACCTCAGGGTTTTCAGACTTAAGACAGCGGTCGATGAGCTTGAGAATATGAGCAAGATTGCGCTGAACCCACTCATCACTTTGAGAGTTCACAACAATACGAAGAACTTGAAGCATGTTGACGATTCCACAGAGTACCTTTTCGTCGATTTTAACGTCTTTATCATATACATCGGCGGATAGAACAACAGCAGCCTTGTCGCTGAGCAAAAGAAGCTCGGGAATTTGGCCAAAGAGGTCGAGATCGAGGTCTGCCCAGTACTGAGGCTGCAAGATGTTGTAAAGAAGAGCAAAGGCCCGACGGGAGAGATCCGGATGGCTGTGAGAAGGAGTGTTTGTCGGGGTTTCTTTCGGTTTAGCTGATGGCACCGGGTAGCGCTCGCCATTGAGATGAGCAATGAACTCGACCAACTGCTTGATCATGCGCAGGCGGACGGGGGCAGGAATCTGATACTCGGAGCGCGGGGTGGTAGCAGCCTGTGCGGCCGCAGGAGTCCCCATGGCCATAGGAGAGTCCGCAGAGGCCTCCGTGTCATCAAGCTTGCGCTTGCGAGACACAGGAGAAGCTGTCAAAGAGCTAGCCTGTGAGGGACCCTCCACGCGGCGTTTCTCCCACTCCCAAATCAACCACATCATGTTCAGAGCGAGTTTGCGGCTGTCAGAGGAGGAGCTGGAGTTGGGAATGACCTTCCGGATTGACTGTATCACAGCCATGGCGTATTTCTCGCGTGCCTCGAAGAAAAGATCAGGGTGTTTTACCAAGAAATGGAAGATGTTTTGCATTTGCTGGCCATTACTATGGCCCTCATCCAAAAGAACCCTTCTAGGGGCGATAGCCCATTGGAGACTCTTGTCAGTACGCGCTTCTCCGCAATACTTTGGAAGCACCGGAGCAACGAGATCGAGACCCTGGAAGACAAGATTTCTTCCCTCGTTGTCCTTTAGGCGGAGGAGTGCGCAGTAGATCTGCATTATAATCTTTGGCGGTGTTTCATACAGCGCGATGAAGTATGCTATGACGACATAAGCAGCATGTTTTATGACGACATCGTCAAGGCGGATGAAAGTCCATCCAAACTTGATGATCTCTTTCCGGCTGTCCTGGAATGCCTCGTGGTGATACTTGATCAAGAATGCGGAAAGCTGGAGGATCTCTAGACGCGTATGATCAATCTCGGGACTACTATCGTCGGAAGTCGTATCCGGATGGACCTTCCAGATCTTGGTGTTGATAGCCTCCATAATCGATACATCGATGAGGGGCTTGTCAACTGACTTGCCCCAATTCTTCATAGCATCCATTGCAAAGATGGGATTCACGATATTACGTAGAACAAATTTCTTGGTTCTTTGTGACACCGTTTTAGAGCTATACGCATCCAGGCACTTGAGAATGGTTTGACGCAAGAACTCCACGTCGTCGCTACAAACAATAGACTGGTAGATGTGGTGGACCAAGCGCGGTGAAGATGGCAGCACTTTGATCATCATAGCATCGATGACCGTCAACAAAGGATCAAGATTACGCGGCATGTGCTGTAGAGAGTTGAGCAAGATAGTGATGGCTGCCTGTGATGCCCTCGCAGCAGGGATTCGGAGGTGGGATGGCAGTCTAAGATTAGCCGATAGAGACGCTTTAGCACTCAATCCTTGTTCCAGTTGAGCAGCAGCATTGCGCACCCAAGTAGTCACCTTAGAGCGCTTTAGCCAAACCGCAGCTCCTGGTACTCGGCTCAGAGACTCCATGATATACAGAGTGTTGGTCATAACAATGAACGTGGTATCGGTGTTTTGTGAGATGACATCGTTACTTCTCTTTATCAAAGCATCAATATCGCCATTTGCTACTTCGCGCAAGGGACCGCTGGTAGTGTCGCTCAGTGCCTGAGAAAATAGAACACCGTAACGCTGATCCTCAAGCTTGTTCAGACACAAGGCCCAAAGATCTTTCGGGTAACGGTTGAAGTACTTATAGACAGGCTCACGGAATGGTGTACTTCTTGTGCGTCTGAGGCCAGCTTCGAGATCCAAGAACATCTCAACGAGCTTCTCCTTGAACTTTTCAGCTTCAGGAGGCAATAGGTGGAAGATATTAAACAGCAAAGAGATAACCTTGATGCTTTGGGATTGTTCAAAAAGTGTAAACGAAAGCTTGTTGATGACGGCAGGATCGGATAGAGTTTTCACATGGTCAAGCAGCTTGGCACCTATTTCGACCTTAAAGTAGCTAGTGAGTAGCTTCAAGAGTCGAGCGAGGTTCTCAAGGCAGTGTGGCGTTAGCTTCTTGGGATCCTGAAGGTTTGCCAGTACCGGCCTCAATCCACTTTGCAATAGCTCCTTGGGCAACTTCTGGGTAGGTGTCAGAACGCCACGTAAAGCCTCGCTACCGGCTTCGATCGTTTTGGAGTTGTCCGAGTACAGGCACTTGAAGAAAGCAGTCACAATCTTGGTTCTCGTCATGGCATTTGGCGTCTTAGCGAACTCTTCGAAGCTCATGGCGCTGCTCAAAAGTTTCAGGCAGGATACGCGCAGGTTGACGATGTTTTCACGTGTACGATACTCAGAGAACTTGTTTGCCAACGACTCGTCGGGGGCATCTGCCAGTGCCAATGACTCCATCAATAGCCGCATGAGTGGTTCGTCAAAGACGACCCACGAACGGTTCAAGTTCATGTGGTATGTGACAGCATCGATGTAGCCAATCTGAGTTGCAAAAGGAAGTGCACGCAGAGGCTTGGCGTAGACAGTTTGCAGCAGACGCTCCTTTTGAGGCTCGACAAGATCCCAGACATCGCAGCCAGCAGCTTTGGCAATTAGCTCGAGAGACTTCTTGGCGGTTTCTCTGACGTTCTGGTTCATGTGTGACAAGTCGGCGTTGAAATAAGCGCATATTTGGTACATCTTACTCTGTTGACGCTGCGGTTTCTGCTGTCCAGAAGCGGGTGATTGCGCAGTCACTGGAGTGGGGGGCTGAGAATTCGGTGCGGACTGTCTGGTCGGTAGGACATCCTCCTTCTTGATGTTCTTGGTGATGCGTTGTAAGAGAATGTCCAAAGCAATCTGGGCAGACGAGCGGGTCTTCTCTGATAGGTCTTGTGGCATATCCTTGACAACATACATCAACGCCCGGATGAACTCTATTGTTTGCTTCGGTGTGAGCCATCCTTCGCCAAGGTTAAGCTCTGTCAACAAAAAACGGATACCAACTGTACCGCCATTCTTAGTGAACCACTCTTCTTCAAAGCAAGCATGCATGAGAACGCCGCTGATATAACTGAAGAATGGAACCATAGCAACGTCTTTCTCTTCGCCAAAGATGATGGTAGACGCTGTGTATACCTCGCGAATGGCACGTTTACCAGCCTCCCGAACATCTGGATGATCGGATGCAAGAGCCTCAACAGCGGCATCCGCAAGAACACGGCTATCGATATAGAGAGGACCTTCTCCAGCCTTGGGGTTGAAGGGAGCCTTGAGTCTCTTGGCGTCGACTAGTGCACGGCCAAACTCGATAATCGTAAAGTGATGGCAGATGTTGACGAGGAACGTCTCAGCCTCCTCCTTGAGTTCGGGTACGGAGGTAGCTGACATGATAGCTCTGAGCAGCTTTTGGAGCATCTTGTCCTGTGCTTCCCGCTTCGCAATTGAGCGGTCACGGTCCGGAACGACAAAAGGCTGGAAGTTGAATTGTTCGCTGTTCTGGAGCATGTCATAGGCCTGAAGACGCAGAAGTCGAGGATAGTCATCGGGGAGGTTTTCAGCACCGATGCGAAGTTTGATCTGCGCGATCACGAACTTAAGAGCCAAGTTCTTATAGTTACTCTCGGATTGATTCTTACTGCTGTTGGCGTTGGTTTTGGTGTTGGTTCGCGGAAGTTCGGTCAACTTCTCGATGGCAATATCTATTCCCAGTTCGACCGGGAAAGCTCTGTCCTTCTTGGAGCCGATCAAGCGTACATCAAAACTTGCAGGGTCAGATGCAAAGTCCTCAAATTTGAGAGGATTCCGAAGGACCATAGACTTGCGATTACGACCACCAAGTTTACCCAGAATTCTCATAGTAGTGTGTGAGTGGAAATGGGGGTAAGGATGTGGGCGAAGATGGTCAAACAGAGCAGTCATAAGATCATCCATGACGGGGAGAAGAATCGGATCAAGGTAATCAGCTGTGAGGTTATCGACACAGAGTTCCAAAGTGCGAAGACCTTGACTGACTAGCTCAGGGCCGGAACGCAAAGCAACAACAAGTGGTCTCATCAGGAAACTCAAGTACGGTAATAGATTGCTAAGTCTAGCCGGTACTGTTAAGCAAAGCTCCACATAGAGATCTCTTTCAGCGGGACGACGTGCAGCCAGCAACAAGTTGTTGAGTACCTCTAGAAGCATTTCAAGAAGGGGTAGGATCTGCTTATAAAGATGCTCAAACTTTCCACCGCCGATACTCCGGAACAATGAGCGGAGTAGCAGGAAGTAGTTCATAGGCTCTTCAGCCTTGGTCGACAACTTGATAGACTTCGTGACAATGTCAACAACATGAGGTAGCAAGATGTGCTCGTTTTGCGATGCAAACAGCGTCACGGCCATGAAAGTAAGTTTGAAGAGACGTAGAAGGATAGAGGACTTCTTGACATCCGCAGTTCCAACTTCATCAATCCGAGCCATCAAGAATCGCAGAAGCATACCGCAAAAACTAGGCGAAGTAGTCTCACTAGCTAAGAAGTACTGTGGAATGTGAAGCAAAGCAGGATGATCAAAGATGAGTTCGTAGAGGTGAGGTATCTCTTGCAAGAATATTTCATGGAAAGTTGACGGGTCAATAGCATGGAACAACGTAGCGAAGGACTCTATCAGCTCCTTTTCTTCTTTGCTACTGGAGTTCATAAATGTGTTAGCCATGTACTCGGCAGTAGATGTGAGCTGAGCCTCTTGTTGAAGGGGTTTCTCTACGTCATAATATTTGAAGACCTGAGCTCCTTGTCGAAACGTCTTGATCATGATGCCAACCTCTTCTGGTGAGAAGCCACAAGTGATCTCTTGCCAATTAGACGGGGCATTTGTAGTATCGACAGCTGGTGTGGTTGGGTTGCACAGGCGGAGTTGGTAGAATATCCGCTTCAGTCCGTGCATCATTGTCTGGAACAAGAACTTGTTTTCATGGACAGGGTCACCGGCACGATCCAATGGGCCGGCAGGACGAATGGGCATAGCTGAGAAGATATCGACTTCATCCCATTCTGGCGCATGATCCTTTTCGGCAAGATGGGTCTCGACAACCTCGTGCGAGCCATTGGCCAAAGCCTTCGAGCGTTTGACGGCATTGGGATATTGATGGTTCATATCGGCAAACTTATCAGCAAAGGCTTCCATGATGACCATCAGGTAGTACCGTGCATCCTCCTTATTTTCCATCTTCGCAATACTGTCAACCATATTAATGAGCAGGCGGGCACTCATACTCTGGAAGCTGGTACCGGGGAATGAGTTCTGGAGGTTTTTAGTGTAGACACTAACGGCCTTGCGGATCTGGTCTGGCTTCAACTGCTCACGAGCATTGTGAATCAAGTCAGCAAGCATGCTATAAGCTAATGGTCTGATAGTCTCGTGAACAGCCAGGCCATCGCCAATCAGCGTTTCTTCGTCAAGCAAGTCGTTGATGTGTGGCAAGAAAAAGGAATGAAAGTTGAAGTGAATCATATGTCTCAAGGCAATCAATAGTTCCTTGCGTGTGCCTGACTTTTCTCGGGGGCAGTCGCGCAGCAAACGGACGATGATAGACGGCAAGGTCCGAGTGACATCCACCATGTCCTTGTGATATTGTCTAAATAAGAACACAAGGAATGTGAGGGTTTTCGCTTGCGCTCCGATTAGGTCACCAAAAGCAGCCCGGTTTTTTATAGCACTGCTGATACCAGTGAAGAACTGGCCCTTCTGGGCGGCTTGTGCGTGCGCCTGCTGCTGGGCAGCAGCTTGCTGGTTCAAAACTGCCTTGGTGGCGGGTATGAAGGCCTTGACGTTCGCAGGAACGATCTGACGATAGGTGGAGAAGATTGCGACCACTATGATCGGGCATTCTGATAGAACCTTGAAGGACTGCATGCCCTTCACCAACGTCCGGTTTTGTTGCTGCTGAGGATCGACACTGAGATCATTAACCGAAGATGCCGGAGAGTCTGGGCGTGGCGGTTGGAAAGCTGCCTGTGCATTTCCAGCAGCCGATGCAGTGGTAGCAGCAGCGGGAGCAGTCGAAGATGAGTTATCCAGCTGCTCACGTACTATAGAGCCGATCTGGTTGAAGATCTCTTGGATCAACGACAAGAAGGGCTGGACTTTGGCGGATGCAATCTTTTCCGGGTTGCGCATGATATCGGCGACGATTTTGACACATAGAATGGCATTTTCTTCATTGTCGATACGAATTTGTGCCATAAGAACGTCGATGAGCTGATTCAGAAGACCCTCGATAAGTTCAGTAGCAGTCGAGCTGTTCGGGAGTCGGGTCAAAGTGTCAAGAACAGTGTGTCGTAAACGCTTCATGTAAATTAGCGAGTGAATCCCATCATATGTACTATTTTCAAGATCTTACCTGCTCGACCGAGCCGCTGTGAAAGCTGGGCTGTCCTTGTAGGACATTGATGAATACTGGAAGCAAAAGCTGGAGCAACCGGGGAAGCTGAGGACTGCTAGTATAATGGTCTATCGTTTCCCGGATGGCGATGGCAGCCTCCAGTCGAGTCTTGTGGTCTATAGCAGAATAAAAATGTTAACGCACGAACACTGAAGCTAGTATATGCTTGTTTTCTTCCCAAAACTAGGATATACAGATATCAACGAACACAAGAATGACGAACCTAGCTCGCCATTGCCCAGGCGCTGGATAGACTCGTCAATAGCGGTCATATCAGATTACAGTGCGCATTTGAGGTGCGCAGGCCTCTAGGGTGTAGAAGGTCTAGCTCAGCAGAGTTTCGCGACGGCGCGGCAATGGTGGTAACCCGGCTACGATAGTTGGTGGCAGAAAAAGCAGTATCACAACTGCAAGGCTGAGGAATAGAAGATCTATGCGCCGGTGTTGCAATACTACAGTAGATACTACGCGATCAAATGGCGGTTACTAGCCGTTACAGTCACAGTGAGTAAGGCAATCAAGCAATCGGGCTTTTCGTGAGGCGAGTAAAGAAGAAAAAAAGAAATAAAAGGCTGATATACAGATGTTTTTAGTAGAGTTAATGATGTCACAAGAACTGTACGATGTCAATCACAGCAAAGGAAAGAATAGAGAGAAAAATAGATGGGAAAAGGTGAGGCATCAAACACTAATAGAAGCTCTCGACCAGTTGTATACTAGTGCATAGCAGCAGTAGCATTGGCAGCAGATGGTGTTGATGTAAAGTTGTGAGTTGCGATTCAAATATGAACATCAACTAGACCACCAAGTTTTAGGTGGGATAGAAAATCACCAGCGATGGCTATAGCTTAGCTTACTATACAATAGTAAAGCAATTGGGGGGACGATTGATAGAAAGTAGTTAAACGAAGAAACCTGGGATTTCTAGAGTTGGGGCATCCAGTCACCAAAACCAGAATCCGCTAGGCACGGAATAACTATGATCCGGAATCTTTTGTGTCCTTCTATTGGCTAGATTCATGGTATAAGTGGGGTGGGTCGACCCCGGGCTAGTAAGGGTTAATTATACAAGCGTACATCTAGTTAACCATGTACTATACTTTTAGCTTACCGGGCGAGGAAGTACTTGTTGTTATGTGCTCCTTTTAAAGCCATTTCTTACGCAAGTTATCATGTTTAGACCCTGAACGTATAGCTTATAACTATGTAAATTGAAAGAACGGTACTAAACTTTGGAATTGCTATTTGCAACCACATGGTAATAATCTCTTTAGTCGTATAGGCATGAGTCGTTGCTTAACATAGTCATGCATATCTAATTAAAGATTACACAGGTAACCTTGATTATTGTAAATATCTCCTCAGACTTGCCGAAATGTATAGAAGTCCACGGTTTTAAAACTGCGCTGACATAGGCTAATTTTTGGTGAGATTTCGAAAGGGTTCGACTGTGTAACCAGACAAACCCAGATTATCACATGAAAATGACAGACCAAGTATTTACATAAATCTGAGCGCAATCATTAGGGTTGTAATATACAATGATAGGGTTTGTAGTATGCATGTCCCTCCATATCACTCAAAATGATAATATCTCGAACCTTCTTGCAGCAACTTGTATGAACCAGTGTCGAGAAGAAATACTTTCTAGCACACATAAATACCCTTTAACGTTCCCCTTGGTTGTCTTTTTTTTTTCTCTTTTTTCTTTTGTTTTTTCTTCATACATCAAACTTCACACCAACTAATTAAGATCACATGTACGCTACCATAACCTACAGATAACAACAACCCCTCCTATGCTGTCACACAAGTTGAGCGTTAAAGCGAGGTCTTTCTTTCATAAATCATAAAATTGATTCGTAACCTAACTGGCCTCACTGTATAGTATTCGTCTCATCACATTCGCTGTGAATATCTCATTTTCCATTAAACCCCTTTTTATTCCTATCAGTCATGAGTGGCACTCACACTGCATTCTTTTACGGTATGTATACTTGAAACTCAGTATGTACAATGATGAATAAAGATACTAACAATGATCTGTCACAGGGACCTTGGTATGTGTATACTACCTATCTTTCAAACAGCAAAATTTTGCCTAACTCGTTCGTTTCTAGATGGCCCCAGAGGTCTTTTTCACGGTAATTTTGAACGGCATCCCGTCCGATGTTATCCGTAACCTCTACTCATTCTCACCTGCTATCCTCAAAGATCACACCCGCCATCGCGTTGAGGGAGAAGACTATCCTGGCGTTATTCCCGAAATGTCTCAATCTGTCCGTGGTGTTTTTGCTTCTGGACTGACGGATGCCAACATGGCCAAGTTGGATCTATTCGAAGGCTCGGATTATGAACGTCGTCAAGTGACCGTGACCGTGCGTGATGAAGAGGGCAACGAACGACAGGAAAAGACATATACATATATATTCAAGAATCCCCAATTCCTTGAAAAGGGCGAGTGGGACTTTGAACACTTCAAAAACAAGAAACTACGCAAGTGGTCACGTAACGACTTTGTATTTGCAGGTCAGTAAACATCAGTTACATGGAGATTCAAGACCTTTGAGGGCGTGTGTATTAATATGCTGTTACTTTGAATATTCTAGATGGCTTTGACTCTGCCACTGTTGCCTAAGTCTATCGTTTTCTTCACAATACCCACATATCATCCCGATGCGTAATTCATCCGCAGACACTTGGGATCAAATTCGTTAGCTACCATTGATTTTTATCATCAGATACTAGTAACACCATGCCAAGTAATGTTCAGTAATATAACTGCGAAAGGTCACAATGATATAGTGCCATGCTTAGTAGCTGATATTCTGCCTTAGTGAACACTAGAAGATATAAGGGCTCTCTCGCAATAGAGCTTTTGCTCTATCAACAGGACTATAATAACTTCCAGAAATAAACGTGCTACAATGAAGTGATCTTGCGTGCTGAGTATGGAACTTCCACGTCAAAAACGTGATCAAACCCCAAGTTTGTGTGCATATCTATGCATATGTTGAGTATTGCTATCGTAAACGACGATAAAGAAAAAGCTTACATGGAATATCGATTATTGTTACTATTTGATGAGGAACTCTAGCGTATGTACATCGTACCAAACAAGACATAGATCAAGCACAGTATACGGATAATCCGAGTATCTTGGGATAGTGTTGGTTATTAGTAATGATAGATTGGAGAATGAACTAAATAAAGTCAGTGGTTACGCAAAGAAGTCAATCTTCTTTTGCAAGTGTTCAGTGCCTAGTAAAATCAGCCTAGAGGCACAAAGGTGGCGAGTTGACGATTATGTACCTAGATTTTATGACTAATGGCTTGGAGTTCCTTTTAAACAAAAAGTCAGTAGCTCTCGATTTCGACAACTAAATGTAAAAGCTGGAATATTGGTACACATGAATTACACATATAAAGTCGAATGAGCCATGATTCACAAGGAGTTCTTTTTTATAAGTTCTGTTACAGGAACAGCTTCAGACCCAAAAAGTCAGATCAATGTTTAATATTTCCAATTGTATGATCCTCACCAGGGGAAAACGCTTTATATTTGTATATAGAAAAGATGATTATAAGTAAAGATCTGCTGTAAAACCAACTCTAGATTTGATAATGTAATTGCAGGTAGGTAGTTTCATGCCACCAGCTATAAGACATACAGCATTTGCTACCAAAAGAAATAAGAGACAAGAAACACAGCATATTGAGTCTACAACCAAACGACACACATTGCATAGCAAACGGGAACAGCATTCCTGGACTGATAGTTCCTGATACTTTATTTTTCACAATATATGTATAGAGAAAGAAAACATTGGTATTAAGTAACCTCGAATTTTTTTAAAAAAAAAAAAAACAATCGATGGATTTCTTTTTTTTTCGATATATGCATCAAGTGACTTATCACGGCATAGATGAAACATTACGAAGATCACGAAAAAAAAATTTTAACGATTAAGACATGCCTAGATGAATGCTCAATCCTAAATTCCTCTAGCTAGCCTGAATGATAGACCACCACATTCGTGATATTCGTGTCTTACTAGAAGAAAAACACATCAGCCGCAGATTTTGTAATGCATGTAGCCGCACAACATGATCTAGTCAGTACATATGATTCTATAACAGAGCCTGTAGGCCTTAAGCGTCTAGAACATACCCCATTGTTTCTATCCAAGCCATGATCTTGTTCGCCTAGTATAGCCCAGGAAGTCTTATGTAATGATGTAAGTCGACATGCTCATGATTATGATTGTTCGGAATTGCCGGTTGACTATGGACAAAGCTCTTATACGTAGATTGTATAAATTATATGCACTGATCACGTTTCCCTATATGAAGTCATTGAGACAAAGCCCACAGGGTATATATCAATGGTCATATATTGGCCTGGTAGTCAGCTGTGCCATATTCTCGGTTATCGCGATGCCAGGTCAAGACACTGAGCTCACAAGGGTTCCAAATTCCCCTTCAGACACTATAAAAATGGTATGATGTTGTGTTGCCAATATCGTTAGGCTGAATACCTATATTGCATCTATAGTAATTTTCTATCCTTCAGACAATAAATACAAAGCACATGCACTTATACTATGTATATGAATCTGTATATACATGCATTATACTCATCACATTTGTTTGACACCTTGTTTGACGCCATCAAGAAGCATTGCAATATCTGTTGTACTTGTGGTCAACCAATCGATATAGACTAAACAAGATTGTCCTGTCTCACATCATCGCTCTACAAATAGCCACATTATATCATTGTTGTGCGTAGTGGAACGCAAGTCTCTCTATACGATTTGTGACTCTGTTAACCTTAAGAAAAAATATTGAAACAAGTATAACTGAAGAAAGTCTGTTGTATTATCGACAAACCTGCTTAGTTCCTGATATATATGTGCATATACCTTAAATTTACTTCAAGGCCAATCATGTAGTCAGATCACAGTGTACGTAGTGATTCAGGGGCAATAGAGAAAGGAAGCAATAAGTTGGATTACTGGGCTAGTGAATAGCCTATCGACTGTGTTTCAGCATTCATGCATGTAGTTCCTAGAGTTTGGCTTTTGCTCACACTAGTAGTTATGGGCTCCTAGTAGTGGCTTTTTTTTTGCTTTTTTTTTTCAGAGAACAAACGAAACCAACGGCTTGTCGCAGGGAATATCCCAAAAAGCTGCACTTGAAGTCTTCAGCGCGTAATTCGGATCAATGGTCGGCCTACAACTCAGTAACATGTGAATCCCACCAGAGATTCCCCTCCAAAATCCAGATCAAGAACTGATAGGAGAGCCGTTGAAAACTTTGTTCGTGTTATCTAGAAGGTCAAAGCCTCAAGTAAACTCCTCACGAGTTGGTAGGACCTCCTGTCTCCTCTTTAGAGCACAGATATATATACAGGTAAGGCCGAGCTATGCAGTTTATGTCTTAAAAACGCTACTTTCAGCCCCTGCATGGCAAACAACCTTCCAAGATGTGGTACTTGCCTCTGTTTTCCATGAGTCTGGGTTACTTTTCTTCTCTTCTCTTGTCCAAGCAAGATTGCGGCAAGTAGTTTACCTTGTAACCTTTTTGGTTTCTTAATCGTTATTATGTAGAGCCCAGAGTTCTGGCAAACAAGATTCGCTTGATCCAGCAGATGATCTGCCCCTCTACCCTAACCAACCAAGAAGATAAAGACTGCGTACAAATGTAGAAGGAAGAAAAAGGTTACTAGCTAACTACGGTGCCTCGCTTGACAGCCACAAAATTATAAGACTTTTTTTTTTTTGGAGAAAATTAAAAAAAAAATTTTAACAAAAGGTTCCCATATTTTTACTCTTAGGTAACATAACGGTTAAAGAGGCCGAGCCATACCTTTTTGTGTCTTTTTTAGTTTCCTATCCATAAATAGGCCACGACGCTTCTACGCCACCAAAGAATAAATAAAAAAATTAAACACTTCCTGGCTTGCCCTCTAGGCTACTGATTTATTACACGCGATAGTATATATACATGTAGTCATATTGCCACTTTTCTTTGGCGCTGAGATCGATAATAGCCAACACCGACTATGAGGAGTCGCTGTAATCCTCTGTTTCAAAGCCTCTATATTCGTTGCTGAATATTACAGTATCGTATTAGGTTCCTTGAAGATTGCTGCGTTTCTAGCGCCCGAAGCAACTCTATAGTCTTGCCGCCATCAGCTCTTTTTTACACTGCGGCATTACTTGATTGGGTATAAGCTCAAGTATAAATGTAACGGATGTGGGCTTACATGACTTTCAGAGAGTTTCATAGCTTATATGCCCTCATAACGTCCCTATAAGTTCTTTTAAGGCATAAGATACATCAAGACACTTTCAACGTCAAGACGGAGATTTACTTGGTAATCCCGTGACGTAAATAGGTAAACAGCAATCACAAATCACCCAATATAACCATCTACGGAGCCAATAGCTTGTCAGCAGTTCTTCTACATCTTCGATACCCGACCGTTACTACGAATCTACACGTAAACATCCCCAGCACGTAGTATAGTACTTTTATCCTGGTTCCTTGGCTTTCAATGGGGGCAAACTTCTTCCACCCATGTCTTGTCTCCTATTCTAACATGACCTCACAGTCCAAACATACTTAATAGAGGCATTCAAAGATAGTCAGATCCTGATAATACAAAGTACTTTCTTTGGCTATAATTTGTGCTATATATAGGTGTCATATAGAGAAGTAATAGAGCAATAAACGTACAACTCTACCTACGTCCCCCCCTCACTACTCCTTTTTACATGGTGTCATCCAGATCAAAGTACCGTCTTTAAATCAGCTAGCCAGCCACTCTTTATGTGTAAAGGAGCTAGAGGAGCTCAAAGACGCCATAGGTGACGGGTGCATGGCGCTGTCTAAAACCACAAACTAGACTAGTAATGTTAGTGTGCCTTCTACAAAATTACTTAGAACTATGTATCTGTAAATTTTATATCATACCTTGAGAAGTCCATAGGTATTAACTCTACTCATCTGCATGAGCTGAATGTCGTGGACAGTACGTATGCCATGACCTAATACAACTATATTTTATAGCCCATGTGCCAACTGTCGCTCAATCTAAAACCCACAATTCAAGCCTCTACAGCTAGATGTACCATACTAAAGCCATATCTTCTCTTTCGGTCACATTCACCTTCATATTGGCCTTGTCGTAGCCCTGCGGTGACCGTTCATTGGTTGCCGCTTCTCCCATAGTAATTGATAGCTGACGACGCCCTGCTCTTTAAACCTAGCTTCGGTGGTTTATGCCGGGTGGAATAATCAACGTGATGTTGAGTCCTTTCCGTGATCTTTGCTTCTCTCACTTTTTTTTTTCTTTTGTCAGGGGCCAAATTCATTTCACTAATAACATGGTGTGATCGCCATGGTTTGAGTGGTGCTAGAAAATATACTAAAGAAAACAGATAATGATAACCCTACCTGTATCCAGATCCTTTAGCTCAGCAGACAATAACTAGAGGTTTAACAATGAAACAAGCTTAAACTCACCCAGGCTAGAAGGTTTTTCTTAGCCACATCCTATGTGAAGGGCTAAATAGATTATCTCCTCTCTTTTTTTTTCTTTTTTTTTTTTTTTTTCTTCTTGAGCTTTCTTGTTACTTCAAAGTAATGAACATCGAGATTTAATGTAGTATGAAGCGTAATTCAACATCAACGCTACATATATCATCATCCAAATTCTCTATGTAAAGATGTATGTTAAATACGAAAGAAAACTATTCGCAACGGAATAATACTCTTCATTGGGTACACCCGATGATGGAATGAACATGGATAGTATCGTGAGGGAGAAGTGATCCCTGGCAAACTTGAAACATAGACAGCGAGGGTAATGGTTGATATTACGAAGAAATACGTCGTATACGGCTCTTCGTAATTCAAGTCCAGGGTTTGAAGAATATTGAAACCTAAGTCTTTTTTTATTTTATTCGTGTTAACAATAAGAAACTTGCTTTAAGAATGACTGTTATTATGTATGTATTGCAATATATCACCAAGCGTCTTCTACCAGTCAACCATATCCAACCTACGATACAGATTATCACAAGGGTTAGGCCTCGCTGAATAAATAGTCAAGATAAACTCAGTACCAAGGCATACAAATGCCGATATCTGTGTTCAAGCAAAGATACTGGCCGTGATATCCTGAGGTGTTAGTGACGAAAGGAGTCTAGCAGATTGTAATATATCAGATTACCAAGACTGGTTGACCGTGAGACATTGGATGCATTATGTCGGGCTGTTGATCACTGTCTCCGCATATTTTGATCTCTTACACCTTGGATATGTCAACCTTTGAGTGTCAGTCTGTATGGCAACCAGCATTGATCCGGCTAAATATGTAGTCAGGACACTCTTTGCTAAGCAGTGTTATGATATGTATCTTGATCGCCAGTACCTTGGTAGATCCCCTATTTCAGGGCTTGATTTTGATACTAATTCACCGGTCAAAAAAGTCCGGGGACACTGGAACAAAGCACACAAACATCAAGCCCTACCAAGATACTTACTTTTCGTATCGCTATAGTGACGTAGAAGGCAGTCGGTTATGGCGCCTATAGCTGGTCTATGTGTATCTATGGCGAAAGACAACAGGCTGTCAAGGCTTCTTTCCAACCTCTTAATGAATAATCACGAGCACATCCCTATAACTAGAAGTCGATCTGGCGCCTAGCCGTGCCGATGCCTTCCAAAGTAATCCATGGCTGTAAGTCCTAGCGGATTCCATTCCAGTAGTGCCAGCACTAGTTATTGTAGTATTGGTCTGTTCGTGATTTTGATAAACAGCTTGACCATTTTGGTGGGACATATGCCCGCCAAGACTTACATATACTAGCTTTCACGAGAGCTCTCAAGCCTCTCATTAACGGAAGCACAACTGCGCCGTGTGCATTTGCATCTACTCTTTACAGATGCACTTAGTTGTGCCGTCGAGTCCGAGATCCATAGCTGTCTTTTCTCTGCGTAAGGAAGAGTGGATAAAAGTTATGTGTTTTTTTTTTACCAAGGCTTTATGTGCCCTGACATATGTACATAGTTATACAGCTACATACATATAATTGCCGGTCTCGCCTACACCATGAATCATCGTCCAGAGATAGAAGTTTTTAGTTCGCTACAGTAACAGAACCACTCATAAAACAGGATAAACCATATCTTGATAAGAAGGGCTACCTCTGCACTCCTTTCCGAAATGCTTTGTAAGGCATAAGGCCTCAAGCTGGCCCCAACTCCAAACTTTCCACTATAGAACAGAGCTTTAACAGGATCCTAGAATTATTATAGGCTAGTAAGAAACATTTGTAACCCACTAGGGTGCTGAGAGGAGGCCTGCGAAGAATATATGTACATACATATTCGCCTCAGTTGCTAAAGGACGGCATAACACCCGATCAGGCTAGGGCTCAACTAGGGCTACGTTTTTAGCCTGGCATCTACACAGCCCTTTGACTTGTACTTGCATTCATGGTTTTCACATAAGTACTTGTAAAATTAGTGTTTAATAACAAGATAACTGTAGGTAGACTCATACTGTTTCTAGCGAAGAACTTCATGATGCTTATTACATATCTTACAGTCTCAGGCCACAGCACATCTGTACCAACGATACTTGGTGAATGGGCTGTATACCACAAAAGTCCAACTATAACAGCCTGAATAAAAAACCTATCGACCTCTGGACCCCTGTTAGTCACCCCCTAATAGCAGCATCCTAAAGAAATCCGAAACACTAACAGGTAGCCAATTACTGCGGAGCCACCCATGCCACAACCTTCTCTTGGAGCCGACGTCGATCTCCTTAGTACTATATGTACATATGATATAACGCCTATATGTTAACTGATATGCTAAACTTGACTAAAGAAAATGACTGACTAACAGAGCATGCTCTCTTCCTTCGGGAACTGACCTTTTGGGAGAAGACTGTTACTGTCCATGCCCTACCATACCCTCACCCCTGACCTAACTCAGAGAAAGGTAGAGGCGTTGGCCTATTACGGTATAAGCTTGGATTTTGACAGTCACCAACCCACTTTGAGCAGCTGGTTCAACCTCGTCAACCTCTTTATCTATCTTTCGTTCTTACGCATGGACGCAAAACTGCCTGTGAACAATAGGAAACAAGCGATCTGTGGCACTGCAACGTCCATCCCGCTGTCTTGAAAGTGCTTGATTGACCGGGTCATCTCTTTTAAAAAAATAAATAATCACCGCGTGGACTTGCAAAGCAAACTTACCAGCCATGCTCATAGAGGTCCAAAGTCGTTGCAGTAGCAACAATAAGAGAAGCAAAGCGATGACAGAAAGAAGGAGAGATAGACAGATGGCTTTGCGTTTCGTAGTTTTGAACTTGTATAAGAAGGCTGTATGAAGCTATCGTCAAGTCCTGTTCTTCTTACCTTTCCTCGGCACCCAATCATTGCGGTTCCTCCTGAAGTGTCTTCTTTCCTGCCTTCGTTTCATTCTCTCAGCGTTCTCTACCAGTCCGTTTCTCTCGCTCGTCTACTCAGTGTAACTACTGTCCGCTTCAAAGTCACAACTTCCTGACTTTCTTGTCTCCTCGTGCCTGTCGTTTGCCACCATCGTTCTAGACATTTTAGCTATACGTCCCAGACACGTCTTGTTACTCTGCATCTATTGGTCATCTGCTATCTTTTGTTCTGTACTTCTGCACTTGGTCTTGTTCCTGATTTGCGTCCACACCCCCCTTCTTCCTTTCACGGCACTTTATCGCTTTGTTATATTATTGGCTAATCCATCCTTGTGATCCAAAAAACGTCGTCAGTCTGCATTATACATACTTTTCCTGTACAAGCAGACATAGCTGCCTACAGCTTTTTGCTCGCATTTATCTCTCTATTTGCTTGCTTCCTTCAGCGCTGCCTTTTCCCTCAGTTTCCTTTTCTGGGAACCCTGTTGATTATTACTGGCCTGCCCCTTGCACCCTCTTGCACCCTCTTTGTGGCTAGCGACATCCTACCAAGCTTCCTAGTTGTACCTCGTACCTTTTGACTTCAGTTGTATACTGTTGGCCCTTGACACATCCTTCCTTTAGATTTACTCCTCTAAATCGGCGTTTGCCTGCCTATTGCTTGTCTCTTGAGATCCGTTTGATTCATCCTACTATACTTCTCGCAAGGCTTCTTTGAACCTCGTTACCGCCGCCTTTTGTTTCTATAAGAATCATCTTGGCTCCCGCTCTCTTGGCCATTTTGTTTCTTCTCTCATCAAACATCTCAACCAAGATCTTCGGCCTCAAGCTTAGGTTTTCTCTTTCTCTTCTTTTACTTGACTAGTTCAGTTACATCAGTCTTGACGACTTGATATCACACTCATTATTTTCTTCAAGATACCATCATTCTTTGCTCAACGCACATCACACAGTTCTCGCTTCCACAAGCACGTTTGCTTCATTTGTTTAGACTCTCAAATTCTCTAGAGTCCCAAGCTTGACATCTCTCCTTGACAATCTATAGACACAAGTCTTTGATAGCCTTGAGCGTGTCTGCCTGATCTTTTTCACTTATTCAATATCTAAAACATCGACTGGTCGATCTGATATCCTGCTCTTTCTCAAGATAGCCTTCCTGATTCGGTTATCATTGTAACCATCTTCTAAAATGTCTTCCTTCACCAAGTCTGTTACTGCCATCATGGCTCTGGCTTCTGCTGCTTCTGCGCATATGATTATCTCCTCCCCCGTTCCCATCAATGCTGCTAACCTGGACAACTCTCCTCTGGACGATAGCGGCAGTGACTTCCCTTGCAAGTTCGGTGACAGCCTAGGCTATGCTTACAGCGCTGACTCCACCGAGAACACCTATTCCATTGGTTCGGATGATAACCTTCTCTCCTTCACTGGCTCTGCTGTTCATGGTGGTGGCTCTTGCCAGATCTCACTGACCTACGATCGTCCTCCTACTGCTGACTCCGTGTGGAAGGTCATCACCTCCATCGAAGGTGGCTGCCCTGCTCGTGACACTGCGGGTAACTTCGCTGCTGATAGTGCTTCCTTCACTGACCCTTACAACTACAACTTCACCATCCCCGATGGCTTGGAAAGTGGTCAATACACTCTTGCCTGGACTTGGTTCAACAAGATCGGCAACCGTGAGATGTACATGAACTGCGCCCTGGTTACACTTGAGGGTACTAGTGGAAGCAAGGATACTTTCAATGCTCTTCCGGACATGGCCATTGCCAACATTGGCAACGACTGTGTTACTGAAGACTCGATTGATGTGCAGTTCCCCAACCCGGGTGAGTACCTCCAGCTTCTCAATGGTGCTACTTCTGCATGGGGTGCATTCAGTGGTGCTGGATGTGCCGCTGCCTCCACTTCTGCCACCACGAGTGCTACCAACGTTTATGCCACTGCTATCACTACTACCAGCGCCGCTGCTCGTGTGTCTAAGACTAGTGCTGCTGCCTCTTATGGTGGTGTCTTCGTTCCCATCTCTGGTGACTCGTCTGTCACTTCTGTCACTTCAGTTGCCACAACTACTCCCGTTGTCACCAAGCCGGCTGTTGTTGCTGCTTCTAGTTCCGTCGCCGCAGCTGCTACGACTACCTCGGCTTCTTCTAGCACCTCTGGCACTGGCGAGACTGCTGGATCTGCCTGCTCCAGCGAGGGTGACTGGAAGTGCATCGACGGTAGCTCTTACCAGCGTTGCGCTTCTGGCACCTGGTCTGTTGTCATGCAGATGGCTGCTGGTACTTCCTGCGACGTCGGCACTGCTAGCACTCTGTCTTACACTTCATCTACTTCTCGCGTGAAGCGTGTCATTCGCGCTGGTGCCAAGATGTTCCGCTTCTAAGTCATCTTTCTGTTGACCAGATTATGACTATGAAAACATACATGTGTTACGCACCACGCATTTTTGATGAGCTAGGAATTTTTAGGACTGGAAATTTGGAAATTAGAAAATATTTTTGATACTTTGGAGGGATTTTGGGATTTTGTTAGTATATTCTTTTCGCACCACTTACGACCTGACGGTCATTTCTTCACTTTCATTTAGAAAACTTGTACATATTTTTATCGCTAGTATTTTTACGACAACATAGCATTACTTTGGCTTACTCTTATTTATCTTTTTTTTATTTCATTTTTACAATTTGTGTGACATGATAGTAATTTGATATTTGTAGTCATGGGGGGTGGGGGGGGGTTCTTTTTGGCACTGATTTCCGTTCTATGACGCAACGTGATTGCCATTTTTCTTGGCAAATCTTCTAGTAGGTAAAGTAAGACAGTAGATTGATATGGTCTTGGACTGATTTTGAATGTATTTATATGTATTTCAATCTCACATTATATACGTGTCAATTTCATTGTAGTATTTAACCATTGACGCTTCCATCTTCGATCCGGATTATTCAGCCAAGTTCGTGCCTCTGAGTCTGAAACTTAAGCCACCAACGAATCCCGCTCAATTCCTAGCTGAGTTTCGCCATAAATACCTACATACCGACTGGAGCTGAAAGTCTTGAAACCTGATTATGATTTTTCATTGATCAGAGATGGTTGTAATTTCCTGCTCATAGCAACATAATCCAACAATGTTCCTAGTGTTGATGGTAATCTTGGTAAGTAAAAGTTTATGCCTTGGTACTATACCGGGATCAGAATAACGACATCTATAGTAAAAATGATGGTGCTGATGTAAGGTGCGGCCTCCGATATGAACATTTGGAGTACCGTCTTCGTGTAGTGACCACTAGTGATGGCTGGTGTATCGTTAGTTTGGAAAAGGTCGGTATTCAAGGCAAGCGTAGCAGCTACTTCTGACTCGAAGAATATGTCAAAGGCCTGGAAAACATTATCGTGGTCAGGATGGAGCTGAGTTTGGTCGAACCAAGAATCATTTCCTGTTTGATATTTGATCAGATGTCCCAGTTAATTTTGTATCGCAGTGTTCATGTGGACATTCCAACCAAACCATTGACCGTCCTGAAGAAAGTTCATGCTTGTGTTAAATCATTCGACTGAACTATCGGCTGAGGTTTGGCGGTCATATTGTAACTCTCGACATGACCATCTGGATCGACTATGACGTTGACTTCACCAGCAGTCCAATACAGTCTACAAAGTGTATATGAAGCGTTGATATGGTCACATGTCAGACCACCGAGCCCATATGACAACAAGGCTAGGCCCGCGCTCTTTCTCTGCGTGCAAGTCGAGGATTCGCCTCTGCGGCAGTAGGCCCCCATGTCCCGTTATTACAGTCGGGAAAAGGATTGGTAGGTAGCGTATTAACTATTGAGATGCTACTAGAAAAAGAGCAGGCTGTATGACTGATACTTGGGTCAGCTGGCACCTTGAACGTCATCAAAGGCACTTGAAGTCACGTCGTCGTGTTATAAACGCAGGTTGCACAGTTGGAATTGCCTTTGTAACCGAGTTTTGGGAACTATAGCCGTAAAGGAAGTTCCATCATTCCTGAGAATGTCAAAAGGCTGAAAAAGGTATTCGAGGGTCGACCATGGGTATAGTAGAGGCGTTTCCAGTGATATTCCCTAGTAAAACATAGCTAGGGTCATGATAAGCGGTCGTGTGGCCTTTCTCCGAAGTTGTCTAAACCGGTATGACAGATTGCATATAGTTTACCGACTCATGCCGAATTATGGATGATTCAGAGAATAAACCTGATAGTGCAACTGAAAGTACATTAGCCAGCAACGTTGTGAGACATAAGATACACGACTGTATGTGACCAGCTCTGGCAGCACGAATCACTACCAACTGTGAAGGGACTGGGGTATAATGAGCGTCGATGGTTTTCCGTGCTTGCTGTCGGCCTAGGTAGAAGAGGTCTTTATAAGGCTGTAAAATACCGTCCTTGCTATTGGATGGCTCGGGATTCCTGCAGAATGTCAATAATCATGTTGATGTACAGTGGAAGTTCTATACCCAGTAGCTCGTTTTATCTATGCCTTCTAGAAGATAGGTAACAATGGTGATACATACCTTGGTACTTCGTTTGTAAAACTCGCAGGCAGATCAGAATTGCCATACATGCCATGCCATCAATACAACATTGAAGAAAACTTCAGTGCGCAGTTTGAACGCAAGAGGCCTCACAGGCATGAAAAGTCAGGAACCGAGCTCCAGGGCGCAATGCTTTGAAGTTGCGCTAGAGACTTTCAAAGGTATATCGTTACTTTGAAATATCCGTTCAAGTATAGGATGGCCGGCTTCAGTTTGGCACCCACACTTCAGGAACAAGTTTTGGCCGGTGTGCAGAGAGCATGGATCAGCATACATCGCAAGTGAATAGCTCTCGTATGGACTGCCTGAATACGCGATGGAACCAAAACTTGATACTTCCGTTGGTGCTTGGGTATGATGACAAACCTGATACATTACAATCAGCCCTATCATAGAACCATGAGGATGTTGATTTCTTAGGCCATACTTACTGAGCTGGAGCGCAGGTCAACTCAGCCCATGCACGAGTAGCTGTAGTCGTTATATTTCTGGAAGATGCTAAAGAACTATACTTTTCCAAGCCGTCGGAAACGGGACGAGAGCATAGTCTTCATTTAATGTAGGGTATGTTTGGTTGAACCATGTTGATGTGTAAAGAGAATACAAGATAGATTGATCCATTTTGGCTCCTTATCTTTCAACCGGAAGAAGCTCCTCAGTAGTCAAGGCAGGAACAAGTCTCGAAACTGTGATCGACTCTGTGCTTATAACATCAGACTGTAGTGGGACGATGGCAAATGAAACCAACAGAATGATAAAAGAACTCAGAAAGACTCTCATTTTTCCCTTGCGTAGCGACTTGAAAGGGGCGTACGGCTTGAAGTCAAGAGGATATTTAATGAACAACGATCTCTCTGCTGGTGCTCCTTCGGCTCTGGATAGGGCGATCCAGCTCTAGTCTCTTTACATCGAGATCAATCCAAGACCAAAACATGCTATACAGCACGGCAGTTATGGTAGGAAAGAAGTTGAATAGAAACTTATCCCTTGCTGTAATTTCGTCCGTTGACCTAGACAAGGCCAAGCCACCATTTTTTTCTGAGACTTCTGAGCTAGACGGTTTAGAATTCCTACCAGAGTGAGAGTAACAATTTCCATTGTTGAAAGTGCTGGTAGTTTCATGGTTCATGGTTTCCATTCGTGTTTCTGGTCTAGGTGGACATTTTATGACTTAGAAGATGATTATACTTCGCAGTAGATATATAATAAAGCAACTGACCATCTGGCATTGTACAAGGTCGCTGTGACCGTGTTGGTGAGCATGGTGATCTCAAGGACTGTGACTTCTGTATTTGCTTGCCTTTAGTATCAAGGCTGATTACCGTTATGGGGTACTTAGCCAAAACATGATCACGAAAGTTGCTTGGGGTCCTTTCATTTTGAAGGTTCAAGGTCGATGATAAGGGCGTTTGATCGTTGTATGGTGGTGGGAAAGGCATCAATTGCCGTAGAGACATCTAGGTCTAGAGGTAAAGTGTGTCTAACAAGTAGTAAAAGGAAACGAGAAAGAGTATGAGATAGAATTATTAATGATGCTACGATTGAACAGTTGTGGAGAAATCTGAAGAACGAGGAGTTATTCGAAATGAATATCGATAAGGGAAGAGAAGCATTATGAGCTTGATTTGAAGCAATAAGTCATGTTACACCCGATCTCTACTCAAGCGTTGAAGTCGGAAAGGTTGACTTTATTAAGTGAAATTATGTAAATTACTTAGTCCTACAACTAAGGTGGATATGTCAGATCAGCAGAGAGGTCATATATAGGAAAACCCATATTATTTTGAGCATTAGAACGCTACTAAAGAAACAAACCCAATATAATCATGCAACACAGCGACTTAGAGTCGACCCAAACAGTGCAGGACAAGGCATACTTTATTGATCGGGCCATCCATTGAACAAAACAAAGATATACGTACATAGTAACACTACAATATTATGCTTTATCAAATAATTATTTCTATATAGGTCACACATGATATATTATGTATCTGTAAATTTTCTCTTAAGCAATGACATCCCGAATCAAAATCACAGTAATTCACAAAATCATATCCAAGAGTTAACCATGTACAGAATATTGAGAGGAAATCTGACAGGCCAATAGGGATCATAAGCGCCTGTTGCTTATTTGGACAGGGCTTTGAATAACAAGCGCCAGGAATCTGATTCACTTTCCCATATTGGTATCGAGAAACACTGTGTTAGTCGGAGTACATATATGATAACGGAAATTCTCAAATTTCAAGATTCACACAAGCACCATCAAGTTTTTGGCTTAGGTTGTCTTTCTACGAATTCCAAGATACTATTTATATTTACAAGTTAAATAGATCTTGAAACTTACACATCGAAATGAATCAGATACTTCAGGTACCTGTGTATCGTGTTCAATTGGATGTTAAATACAGATATTCAGGATCTTCGCCCGTTTGGCTGTATCTCTTCATAGATCATAAAATTTTTCAGAACTGAGCAATTATAGACTTAATTGGGTATTGATCAAAACGCCTAGTAGCAAGCTTGTTCAGAATCCAGTTCTAGACTAGACATAGTGTGCAAAGCCCTGTAGATCTGGGATACCAAGAACTATGTCTGTTTTATTGGGACCAGCATTTCTCAAGAAGAGCAGCTCAAACTTCAATACCAATCCGCCACTAAACACGTTGTATGATCCAGGAGTTCTGCCTGCACTTTTAGTGACAGATATAGTTTGTTGTAGTGTTGGCTCCAGTTCACTTGAAGCTCTAGTTGTAGTAGCACCAGGTCAAGCTCGATGACCTTCCTTCTCCCACCTTTCTATCGGGATAGCCTGAGACTGGCGGTCAAACTTCGAAAGAAGCACAACCTTGATCTAGTGATTTGACCAGTCAAACCACCACCTCATTTTTGTTCCAAGTTGGCTTAGTGACGGGGAATCGCCAGCTTCAATCATTATAGTAGGCCATTTCCGGATAAGCTCACCTTGCAGCATTAGACCACCAGCTGAATCACTTTCTCCACTACTATCACCACAAGAACGCGTTTCAGCAGCTATTGGCTCCCAATAATCACTCAAGCCTATCAATACCATTTTGGCTACGATTCGATAGAAGAGACTCGTATGGCATGCCTCACGTACACCAATTGGAATTGATATGAATAGTGTTTTAGGGTCTGCACGGTAATAAACCGGCAACGTCTGCCACGAGCATCTCTTGCTTTCTAAATTGAAGCAAACTGAGCTGGCAAGACACCTAAAGTTAGATTAGTACAAAATTACATGAGTAAATGAACCATCTTTTAACAATGAAAAAAATCGCCTGTAATTCTGTCAAGCTCGTTGAATAACTTTGCTGGTGGATGTGAATTTGACGTATGGGCATGTGTTGATGAAAATATTTGAGATTTTCGGTGACATTAAGAACGACGATGGTCCTGGTGATTCGTGTGACATAATCAGTCGTGATAACTATGTCTTTATTGTCACATGCAATTACGTACTTACTAATTATAACTATGTCATTATGATCCGGCCAACAAGTTTTGCCAACAGAATAGTAACTTTGAAGGAAAAATGAGAAAGAAACAATATTGGATATATTAGAGGCTTAGAGACGACATTAGATATGTACATATAGACATCAGAGATCTATATGAAAGGTTTCTTCTTACGCAATCTTCGAAATTTAGCCCTAATATTTATAACCCTAATAAGTAGACGGATAAGTTAGTAACCCTACTATTTGCATATGATCGAGCATTTTGTTATAATAGACATTACGTTATGGTATATAAAAAAACCCAAATCTTCAGTACGTATGGAATATTTTAGGTGAAGTCATGTATTTGTACACTATATATATATATATATATATATCGTTAAGCTCTTCCTATAGCTATATCGCCAACAAAGATGTTCAGATCTCTTTAAAGGCACTGTGAGTAGTAATCATTTTGCTTAGTGCATGTGAGTCCTGCAGCACAAGATGTGGCACCAGTCCAGCCGTTACCACCGCACTGCTGGTAGGCAGCAGCTGCAGCAGCAGAAGAATCAGTGTTTGAGTTGGTAGGATTAGCGCCAGCAGGGGTGGTCGTGGCCTCTTCTTCTTCGCAGTAGTCATCAGCGGAGGTAGCGGCAGTAGTAGGAGAAGTGGTAGTAGCCTCTTCCTCTTCACAGAAGTCATCACCGGTAGTAGTAGGGGAAGTAGTCTCAGCCGCACGAATATCAGCAGATCTGACGCGGGTAGCAAAGGTTGTTGTTGTCGAAGAAGAGTCGGCCTGGGCAGCGCGAAGATTGGCAAAAGTGGCAGTGGTAGTGGTAGTTGCAGAGATCACACTAGTAGATTTAGAAGGGGCGGTAGCAGCAAGCGCAGCGGAAACAGAGAAGTAAGCAGGCTTGGGATCAAAGTTCTCGTCGAAGAGCAGAGCAGCGCCTTGGCCGGGGAAAGTGGTGGGAACCCACGAGTACTTGTCCGTCCAATCCCAGATGGTAACACCGATACAGGCATCAACTTCCAGGCAAGCATTGACAACGGTGGCGTAGTCATCACCCTGTTGGGCCAGACCAGAGTCGGAAGCGGGCAGGCTAGAGAAGCGGATGTCAAGTTCGGTGTAAGCAACCTCGGTAGCACCAGCACTCAGATAGCTCTGCATAGTAGTGACATAGCTAGCCTTGTCGGAAACACTACCGACAATTAGATGAGCCTGCATACCAACACCATCGATAGGCTGGCCGTAAGCCTTGACCATCTTGACAATGTTCGCGGCGGCAGTAGCCTTGGCACCGGAAGTCTCGATGCTGTAATCGTTGTAGTACAGCTTGGCAGCGGAATCAGCGGCAGAGGCGATCTTGAAGGCAGCCGGGATATACGACTCGCCAATGTTCTCAAGGAAGACATTGCTGCGTAAAGTTCCATCGTCATTAAGAGCCTCATTGACAACATCCCAGGCATAGCACTTGCCCTTGAAGTGCTCGACCTCGTTGGTGATATGAGTTTCCATGACCTTGGATAGGGTCTCGTTGGTCCAAGTACCGCCAGTAACCCACGAAGGCAGCTGAGAGTACCATACGAGCGTGTGGCAACGCACAAGCATGTCCTGGCTCTGGGCCAGCTCGACAATGGCATCACCGTTCTCAAAGGTAAAGGTGTTTGGAGACTTCTCGGTGCTGTCCCACTTCTGGCTGTTACCAGGTGTCAGAGCACCCCACATGGAGAGATCCTTGAGTTGCTCCAGGTAAGTAGAGTCGGTAATTTCGGAGTTGTCAGTAGCAGTACCGAAGTACAACTTGCCAGCAGCCCTGGCCATTTCGTTCAGACCAGCCAAGCCAGTGGTAGCAGCCATGGCCGAAGAAGCCATAGTCAGCAGGGCCACATAAGAGGAAGAAGAAGATAAGTAACGCATGTTGAAAGATATGAAATGTAAAATGGTCAAGAAAGATAGTAAAAAGGCGTAGTAATGAAGAAAGTAGCCGTGGTCAAAGAATGATATATCGTCGGGCTGGAAGAAAAGAACGTAAGTGAGCCAGTCAATTCGAAAAGAATGAAAGAATGTAGGAGAAAGTTAGAACAGAATATAGATGAAGATCAGATGGTGCCAGTCCATTGCCCTTCTAAAACTTTAAGAATGTTGAGTCTAGACAGTGGGTAGACCATGAGCTTTATACTCGAAAATGACCATACGACTACCGAGCTAAATCGTCTGAACGCGCGCATCTTTACTAGGCTACCGGTTCTGGTCGACCCCCGATGGAACTTTCTTCTCAAACGACAAGTGTTGTAGGTACAAGATAGCTTCCAGATCCATTTTGCTCCCCTTCTAATTCCATCCTTTTCCCTCCTACTCCTCTTAGTCTTCTAACTCTAGCATCTATCATCTTGCGCAACACCCTTGTCTGAAATCAACCCCAAGCCAAGAAATCGAAGTTCACAAAGCTGGTTACAAAAGCAACCTGAAGAGAATAAGAAAGTATTGTAAGCTACGTTGTGCTTCGGATGCTGCTGCAGGGGCTATTTTGGCCTATTCAACCACATTACGGTTTCTTGGACATTCGATTTCACCTAAACATAGTAGCATTCGGAAACGTCCCTAGATATTGTGAAACATGGTTTTAACAGCACTTGCTATGCGACGTCCAGCTCGTCCGGAGACCCTGATTTGAGAGGTTACCTAGAGGACAGCGGAGGGTTATTCTGTAATGGAGCTTCCCTGCTTGTTCTCTAACAAAGCGCTGTTTCTTCCATTGCACGAGCTCAAAAGGTTCGAGGATCTGTGCGGCGCAGTTAACGTTATGGAAGAGAGAACGAGATAAGAATAAGGAATAGTTAAAACAGAACCAAGAACGGCTTATTAATTTCTACAAATTTCTATCCGATGATCATAACTAACTCTTTCATAGATCAGGCGTTCATTCTTAACATATGGTAACATTTGCATGATGGTGATCATAAATTCATAGGGGGGTTGATTGTATGTCTATAATTGATGCAGTACTTTCATATACGAATCGTTTCGGGTCAGCTTCCAGAAAATCAAGCTTTCGCACGCGAATATAGTTCCCATCCGTTCACCCTTGAAAAGCCGAAATAGACTGATAGATGGACTAATAGATGGCAATATCAATCAGATAGCTCGGTCATCTGGAACCTGACATAGACCCGATACGGAACAGAGGGCATGGTCTAGAAGCAAGTTCAGTTTTCGTCGTGTCAAGTATAGACGAAGAGAGAGCGGATTTATCCTAGACAAGGGATCGTTACAGCTAGTGTTGATTAGTGCTGTGTATCAGGTATAACCTTTCAATGTGACTATAACTCCAGACCAAAATCTTGACCTTGATTAACAACTATTTGTAGATCGTATTTACATATGCTATTTCATTTTATTACGTGAGCAAGATTCTATATTATCGGATCCGTATTTGGTTGATTAGAAAGGATATCGTCAAGTCTAACTTTTCCTGCACATTGACTATCTAGTTAACAACTAACTAGTACACAGATCGGCGCATTAATTTGTAAACTCGAAAGGAGCTTTGACGCATTTTTCACACGCTTTTGTCTTTGATACTACATCGCGTAAGGTTAGATAGGATACATATTTTATTAACCCTAACTAATAGCTTTTTCTTCATATACAAACCCTACCGAACTCAATTCAACTAAAGCAAAAAAAAAAGATTCACATGGCTAGATGACAAGAGTAATGATAAAAATCTTACACTTAACTATGGCAAGCGCTTATTACATCTAAATATACAGACAGTTGGAAATTATTATACTTGACATGGTAATTTTTAATTTCACTACTTTATTTGCTTGAAAAACTAATTATTTAAGTTTGTGCTGAATATGTTTAGCTCTAATTGTGTAATAGTGAAAGAAATTGTATGTTATTTTGGATAAATATTCATTAGTTAGTTCTTCTTAGTCGAGGATAAGGTGGTTAGAACATGTTATCTTATTTTGCGCAAGATATCATTCAGTAACCTTTGTAGAAAGTTTTATTCAAACAGGATCTTAGACTCTGGGTAAGCAGACACGAAAAACGGCCTATTGAGAACGGTGCTGAAAGATAAATATGATCCTATATGCACCGTATTTCTCGATTTCCCACCTATAGTCTACGGATTGGGCCAATTTACACATATTTATACGCATGTACGTATCTGTAGAATATCTGCACATACAGAAGTCACTCTTTCCGTCTTCTCCTCTTGAAAACCCGTCTCTATGCGGCGGCTGTCCGCATTAATTCCATGTCTGGGGAAGATTCAGCTGCCAAGTTACAGCCGGAATAAGCAATGGTCACTGTGAAAGGGATAAAGACTTGCAAATCTTGGTAGTAGACAACTTGAGACAGACTTAGATCGTCCTCGGCCCCGATAGACCGACAAATAGACAGATAGACAGACAGACGCAACAGAGGATCTTCAACATCAAAGAAAGGCATGTTCTCCCTAGGATAAACTTCCCAATCTTGGGTGTGAGTTACCTACATAGATGTGATTGGATATCCTGTGCGCCACCAAGATAAAAACATACAGTACAGTACATTGCGATTATTTGACTAGTCATGATGGCTTGTGAAGAC
The DNA here is from genome assembly GCA_001513805.1 of Davidsoniella virescens. Taxonomy (NCBI): domain Eukaryota; kingdom Fungi; phylum Ascomycota; class Sordariomycetes; order Microascales; family Ceratocystidaceae; genus Davidsoniella; species Davidsoniella virescens. Next base: position 35,137 of record LJZU01000231.1, on the reverse strand, counting down.
ATGGGACATGGCGCTATTCTTTATCTCCGGGCAAAGGACTCCACGAACCGCCTTGTCTAGCCGGGTTTAGAAACCCCAAAACTGCAGTTTTAACGGTATGGGAAGCACATTATATCGTGCAGCGGCACAGAAAAAATTAGTTGTACATAGTTATCGCGAACGAGTTTGGGTCACGGTGTATGACGATTGAACAAGCTCGTGCAGCTCAAAGGAATAAGCCACCGCATTGGAGTAGAAGTACGGTGGAAATAAATGGCTATATCTGTATGCAGTCGGCTACAGAAAGTAAGCACAAAGCATGTAATATATAGATAAAGCTACATACTGCAGCTGCAAGAAGTAAATAGTGTGCTTCCTGAACGAACTCGAGACCCGTGATTCTAGACCTACGATACATATTACATATGAATATCCTTATACAGCCAATGCATAACAAGAAACCGATACTTGTGAGCAATGTGACAGAGTCTTGGATTCTAGTAGGCTGTCCCACTACAAAGCTGAGGCGTTGCTGAATTAGGGAGTGATAGTCAGTACTGTACCCACGGTGCATGGTAACCCTTGTCGTTAGCTGGAAGTTCACTTGGAAGGATGAGCAAGAAGGAATACAATAGACAAGCTTCAGAGCCTGTCTCGACTAGGAACTGAAGAACTGGTTGGAGCCACTATACTTGGTTTCTAGTTGTAATCGGGTTGTTATTCATCACTAAGTACAGACTTCTAAAGTATATCGCATACATGTAGTTGTTTAGTGGACATGATACATAGTTCCAAGATTTATAGTTCAACCATATAGTTAGTTAATAAAAATCCCCGGAATTTATTCCCTACATGTATAGATATGAGACGCACCCTAGAGTTAGATGTCAAGATATGACATTTTGATAAGCAGTCTAGGAAAGACACGTCGTGCCGCCAAAAGCGGCTACTACCCTGGTTTTGTAAGCCTCAGCGAGATGACTTTGTCGTAAAGCGAAAGACCAAGACTCGACCGGTGATAAACACGGCAACTGCTTCCCGGAATGAGAACTTCATCGTCTAATGTAATAGCATATATCCCCATATGGGAAGGTAGGCGATGTAACCTCAGCTTCTTAAGTTTTTTTTTTTTTTTATAAAATTTTTTAGTTTGTTTTTATAAAACATGTGTGTAAAAAAATTATAAAGACTCCAGGATGGTTGTGACACTTAATTCGATAATGAGAGATAACACTTATACCACAAGTCTATTCGCTTCAAACTAAAAAGATAAATAGATGATTCTTTGTCTATATGTTGTGACTCGTTCACAGATAGCCATGGATAACAGATTGTGCTGTAAAGTAGTTGTACCGAGTCACAAACATCCTGGTTTGGCTGGTGACGAGCTGGACCGAGGACCAAGTGAAGCGATCGGGTATGAGATCGACAGAGCCTTTGTCCTTCAAAAGGGATCGCTTGAGGAGTTGGGAAGAAGGTGAAGGAGGTGCATAGGAATAATCTGGATATTGATTGGCCTCGGACATTTCTTGAAGGAGTACCTGGCAGTACGACTGGATGTGTGGAAACTGAAGGCTAGTTGATTGATCAAAGATGATTATATGTGATGTCTAACGCAATCCAAGACCGAGGACAAGAATCTCAGTGAAACATCAACTCATGAACGCAGAAGGACCGGGAAAGACCTCTTCAATGTACCTACCTACAGAACTAGAATCAATAAGAAAATCTTAGACAAATGTCCAAAAGATGATACTATCACGTACAAAAGGTAGATGAGAACTGTTATTCAAGTAAAAGTTAGAAGGCTCGCGGGAGGATCCTCTGCATGACTAAAGAGACAAAGCCCTATTGGAACAGGAATCATTGCCACTAATGAATTAGTGAATTTCAACACTTTGTCAAGTAGAAATCGAAAGAAACAGAAGGCAAAGAGGGAAAAGGATAAAAGGACAAGAGAAGACAGGAAAGCATAGTACAACATGTACATACAGATAGTACATGGAAGAAAGAACAAGTACCAATTAAGAAAGAAACAATGAGTGACGCAGATATTCCCCGATTGGGATTTGGAGGCGTTCATAGACTCTTTTTTGATTTGCTCGCTCTGCAGATTTGATGTGGATTCTCTGGGAAAGTACAGGGAAACAACTGCAAGTTTGAGGCTGGGGCCATTCCTGACAAAATATAATTGATAGTTTTGGTGTTGTTGAACAGTTACAAAGTAGAGTACTGGCGGGAAAGTTGGGTAAGACAGCCATGATATAACGTTATTTTATTTCATTTATCATTTATTTTTCGTTAAGGACACAGTCAAAGATGTATGTGGCGTTCATATAATTAGTAGTATCATTCAAATAAATATAACCTGACTATTGAACGCTTGGAGGCAGGCTGACTCCATGTCTAGCAATCATTTCTCCTTGCCGAGAAGTGAGTGCAAATAAGAAGCAGCTAGATCCCCAGACAGGTCAACTCTTCTACTGCATATTTGAATTTTGTACAAGTAGAAGCATCATCTATCCAACTTTGTGCTTTTCATTCTTTTATTTCATATTTTAATGTGCGTTAAATTGTTCCTTATATTTAGCATCCATCTTTGGCTCACATAAAGATATTTGTTCTGGCATTTTGATACTCCTCGGGATACGTCCTATCTATCTAGTCACACAGAATCGATCTGCATCTTGCGTTGAAGTTTACGAGGTTTTATATAACGCTTCTCAAGTATTCTCTGGCGCGGTACTTACGTTGTCTGTGGTTTTGTGGAAACGCCTTGCTCTCAGTTTCCGTTACTGTTTAGACATCTCCTCGACCTTTCATAATGAGCTTCGATACGCAAAACCTTCTGTCACCCAATGTTGGCCTAGCAGTTCCCCAAGAGCAGCATCACCAGCACCATCATATTACTTTACCTTCTCTAGAAGCCCCTATTGGAAAAAATCCAAGCCCTAGCGATGCCTCACACCTAAGCTCCCTAGGCTCTGATGTACAGGCTACTCCCGTCTCGCTACAGGCTGCGCCAGCCCGGGAAAGCCATAAGGCACCAACAGAACGATACCAACAGCATCCGAAGTTGACGCCTGATGTCAACATGCAGTTTCCAGAAATGGGACCCCATCCAGTCCCTCAGAGAGCACACAGCCCACGAAAACTTGTGCTATGCTTTGATGGCACTGGCAACAAGTTTCACGGCGACGACAGCGACAGTAACATTCTGATGCTGTTCCGTATGCTTGATCGTACGGCTCACGATCAGTTCCATTACTACCAACGTAAGCATCAAGCCAATCTACTTTCAGACGAAAATCAATGGAGACTAACAGCTTTCAATAGCCGGTATTGGCACCTATGTACAGACCGACGACCTCAGCCACACGGGAGTCAGAGAGAGATTCAAGGCATGGGTCCAGAAAGCCAAGGACTCTGCTATCGGCTCGTCGTTTGATCAGCATGTTGTCGGCGGATACCGCTTTCTGATGCGTTACTACAACCATGGCGACGAGATCTATATCTTCGGCTTCTCGCGCGGCGCTTACATTGCGCGGTTCTTAGCTGAGATGTTGGACATGGTCGGTCTGCTATCGCACGGCAACGAAGAGATGATTTACTTTGCCTGGAAGACCTTCTCACAATGGCAATGCCGTAGCGCAGACAAGGACGATAAGGACGATGCAAGAAAGCATAAGATGTACAACTTCATGAAAGGGTTCCGTGAGACATTCTCGCGCCCCGTGCGACGCATTCGTTTCCTCGGCCTATTCGATACTGTTAACAGTGTCCCACGTTTTGAGACAGCATGGATGCAACGTAGCAAGTTTCCCTACACTGCTCGTAGCAAAGCCAAGGTTATTCGACATGCTGTCAGCATCGACGAGCGTCGTGCTAAGTTTCGCCAGGACTTGATCTACCAGGGCGACGAAGAAGAAGATGACGACGACGAAAGCGGTGAGCATATAGATGTCAAGAAGGCGTACCGTCCTCACAAGAAGAACCAGGTCAAACTTGATAAAACGAAGACCACGTCTGGCAAGATATCCGATGGCCCGACCTTGGAGAAGAAACCTGGTTCTCGTGGCCGTAGCAGAGGTAGTCGCCCACGCTCGTCAAGCCACAACCCACAGTTTGAGCGATACCGTTGCCCGTCACGGTCCCGATCCCGTGCCGCTAGTGTAGCATCGTATACTTCCAATATATCCATGGCATCTCAAGCTGTAGTGGGAGTCAGAGTCGGTGCTGATGACTACGATTCGGAAGATGATACCACGCAGGATATCGACGAGGTATGGTTTTCCGGTGGCCACGGTGACGTTGGAGGCGGCTGGGACGTCGATACAGAGGGATGTAAGAATTCTAGCCACATTCCACTGACATGGATGGTGCGTGAGGCAAGTCGGGCCGGCTTACGATTTGACGTAGACAAGGTTATTGCCCACGGTTGTGCCGGAGCACTCCGGGATATCGACCCCGAGAGAGCTGAAACTGAAGCTATTCCAGACATCCAAGTACAAGTTGCACCTAGTAGTAGCGTCTCTTCATCTACAGAGAAGAGCGGTGCTACAGAGCGCAACCTAGACCCGCGTTCCAAGTTCCACAGTCTACTAGCCCGTGCCGAGAACAACAAGATCCACGATTCCCTCGTCTTTGGCGGCGGCTTGACCTTTGGAGCCACGTTGAGCTGGCGTATCATGGAGCTATTACCATTCCGGAGGATGGACTTGAAGGAGGATGGTACATGGAAGCCGATCCGGTGGCCATTACCCCGAGGTGAAACTCGGGATATGCCACACAATGCTAGAATCCATGGAAGTGTTATTCGTCGTATACGTAACGACCCCAACTATCGGCCCGGAAATCTTATTGTGGGGGGCGGTGGCCGTGGTGTAAGGGTTGCGCCTAGCAGCTATGGCATGGGTGAATGGGTGTGTGTTCAGGGACATGGCGACCCAGTTGCAGAGATTTATGTCCGAAGGGACTCTCAGCCAGTGCAAGGACAGAATTAGCATCAAAGGCTTACGTGAACTGAAGAAAATTGAAAATGGCTACTAGTTAGGTAGAAGCTTTATTTGAGTGCTTAGTTCAGAAACTATGACCACACGTAGGGCTAAACATTGTATAGCTATAACTTCTGTACACGTGACAATATTATATCATTCTATCATGTGTGAGTACCAGTGTAGTCCTACTGGATATGTATTTATCCATGGATATAAACATGACAAGTTAGCTCTAATATATGTGATCATATCAAAACGTGAGGAATAAAGCTCCATATATGACTCTTGTGCTGTAAATATAAATCCATATATGATTCTGTACTAGCCGGGAGCCATGTATGAATAAGCATGTAAGCTTGTAGTGCCATGACGTTAACTTATCGAGACCTTGTCAACTGACATGACATGGTAGTCCCAGGTGGCTGGGCACTCCCCAGAAATAAACTAGAGGCAGTCTTCGTGCACGATATCAGCATAGAGTTTCCGAAAACAGTAATAATGGATTATAATAGATAGCAACAGCATAGGGCGTTAAGTTGTATTCATCTATATAAGTGTATGGAATATGAAATAAAGTAGGATCTTGATGTACTTGCTAACCGCAATATCTAGTACAAAAGAGCGAAATCTCCTATCCCAATCCTATCCGGAAGTTTTAAGCAAAAAACATACAGGCAGTAGACAGAAAGCAGAACAAGAAAACAAAAATAAGAAGCATATAAAATCAACAAAAAAAGCAGATGGTAGTAGTTTTGATGAAGGTGTAATCTTTGAAGGCAAGCTAGTAGTGTCTGCAGTGACAGGAACAAAGAACGAGAGAGATTGATAAAAGCAATAAAACAAAACGAGTGATCTGTATAACTTATAAACTGTAAAACAAATTGGCGGATAAAAGCAGATAAAGATGATGAAAAAGAGCAAAACAAGAACGTCCGGACGATGATAACGAAAGCCAGTGCCGAAGTAGCTGTAAAACGAGGCATGATAACGATGAACAAGCAAGAAAACAAAAAAAACAATCAAGGCAAAAAAAAAACCAGTCAACCCACCGACTGTGTTCGAGTATAGGTCATACCGCCTTCTCTTAGAAGAGCCAGGGTCCGTTCTCCAAAAATGGTATCAATCTCCAATCTGAAAGGTCATGTCATAAAAATGGGGAGTAACGTGAAAAAGGGTAGAGAAAGAGAAGCTCTAGAGTATCGCGATGGGATATCTGGAGGGCGTGAGTGAAACGTTAAGGGGAGGAATAATGTGCTTTTGAGGATGAGAAGAAAAGCCCAAGAGGGCTTGTATATGGAGCAGAAAATTAGGAAGAATGAGGTCGAGATTGCTGTGGAACTCATGCATAGAACAGTGAGCAGCACACCAGTGCCAAGATGAAGTCTGTGACTTGATCTTCAGCAGAGCATGATAGTATGTCGGAACTCGAAGCGATGTCCACGGGAAAGAAAGATCCCGGGCCAAGCGAGCAAAGTACCGTAGTTGAGGCGTCCAATGAGCTAAAAACAGGTTAAGGGGGACAGCTTTCCGAGTGGAAGACAAGGAAACTGCAGAGAACAGAGCGTGTGTTACCAGAGAGACAAACAAGGCAGAACGATACGGATACCGGCACGGAGACAAGACAGTCAGGACAAGTCAGAGATCAGGCAATTCAGTTCATCACGCTAGCGATCTTCTTGACTAGGGCAAGAAGACGGCGGGTCAGCTTACGGTCGGCTAGTCAATGCAGCTTTGTCTTGTCGTCTCTCCCAGAAGCCTGGGAGACGCGGTTTTTGCTGCAGACCATCTCGCTGGCCTCTCTGCGAATCTTGAATACCTGGATCAACATGTCCTTCATGCAACGTCCGGCGATAGGGATCTCGGAACCGTCTTCCATGCGCTCGTTGAGCATCTCCTCCTCGGTCACCCACTTGTAGGCCTGGTGCTCATTGGGGTCTAGGGTCACGATAGTGCCAGGCTCAACATCGGCGAACTGGAAGGCCAGAGCACACAGGATCTTGGTGTTGGAGCGGTTGGTGAAGTACGAAGCTACACTCTCGAAAGCCCAGGCACGCTTTTCTGGGTCCGGAAATAGGCGCTCAGTAAGCTCTGGCAGTGCCGCGTTGGCGCCCTCGGGGTGGACGGGAATGACACGCACAATCTTAGTACCGACTAGACCGGCTTCCTCCCATAGCTCACGAGCACCTGCATATAGAATAGAGGAGTCTTCGGGGTCAACACCACCGCCAGGAGACTCCCAGGTACCAGGCTGTGAGTCGTGGGACGCACGCTGAATTAGCAGGATACGGTCATTGGTGTCGAAGACGACGGCAGCCGAGGCAATGGCAGCCAGGTTGTCTAGTTGGTTGTCCTTGATGAAGTCTGCTGACGACTTGTTGAAGCCAGCTAATTGTGAGGGGAATCTGACGGGGGCGTCAGGGCGAGGCATAAGAGGCGCCATTGTGTGTGTGTGCGTGTGGTGGTGGTGGTGGTAGTAGTGGATATAGATAGTTCAAAGATCAGTAAGAACAGAGACAAACGAAGACGGCCGTCAAGAGATAGGCAGTACTCGAGTGTAGAAACAGGAAAGGATGGCCAAGTAGAGTAGAGAGATGGTAGATACAGAATGGACGAGGTCGAGATTAGGAATTAAGTCGATAGAGGGCAGATGTCAAGATATATAAAGATATGGAGATAGATAGATAGAAGTGGATGAGAGTAGTAACCGAACGGATGATCGGGCAAGAGGAGGGTGGACGGCGATGTTTATATACAATCTGGCTTGGATGGGACTGCCTTGGATTAGAGCAGCACAGTTCTTGACCCAGTTCCAGCAATACGGGCAGGCTCAGAGCAGGGCAGGGACAACAACGATGGGGGAGGGGGAGTAAGAAAGAGAGCAACAGCCACTGTGTAGTCTGTGTGTGGCAGTGAGAAAACCGAGAAAATAAAACAGCAGAATAAGAGGATGCTGCAATGAGAACAGCACAAATGCAAGAGATCTGGCGTAAAAAGATAGAAGATAGTGTCTGGAGTACAGCTGGAGGAGTATGGTACTCGGGATAGAGGGTGTCGATCTAGATAGCAATGATATGTATGTATACTTTGTAAAGACCATGGCTTTTTACTACGCAGCAGGGCAAGTGGACAAAGAAACACAAGTAAAAGAAAAAGGTAAAGGAGGGAGTACTAGGCCCCTATGACGGCTATACAGATACAGCTAGTGCTATCAGAACAACAGTTGCCACAAGACTCTCAGTCTGTGTTCTTTGTAGCAATAACAGCTACAACTAGAGGTTGTCGTTGCGTGCTTGCGCTTTCATGCATGTCCTTTGAGGGAAGCCTTTGCTAGTGAATCGTACACTTAACTTACAGGGACATGGGAAAAATATAACGATAAAAAAAAAAAAGGTAATAAATTCTACTAGCTTAAATCGATTAAATATCTTCTATTTAATATAGAGGGTGTGGTATTAACTTGATTTAGTGGTCTGACGAACGGTACGGTACTAACACACTCTCAGGAAAATAAACATCCTTGTTCATGACTCTGGTGCTTTGATTTCTCCTATTTATTTATCTTTTTTAATTCTTGCTCCTTGTGATGCAACTTGCGCTCTTGCTGGCCTGGATCAACCGCACAAAAAGCAATATATGTTTCTTAAGCCAACAACTACGTATAGTGATGATATGTATCTAACTACCCCGATATCTATATGCTTGTCTGTCCCACATATATCTTGTCGTCTTATCCAATCTTAATGGGTATATACCACCATTCTTAACCTCGCCTGCTAACAGTGACGATCATGAATCCACGGTTATAATTCATGGAAAGCCTCTATGAACCCACGCAGCCTGATCATTAGGATCGAGTAGGAGACTCAGAGCTTCTCTCTCGCCGGAACAACAAGAATGGAACATACGAAGCAGGTTTCTCTTCCACAACTTAACTACTCGTCTTCTTATGATTCTTCTCGCTAAAAGCCATGAGTAGAGAACAGAAAACATCATAGTTCAGGATATATACAAGCTGATAATCAATAAAGCAGCTCGCGGCATCCCTGCCTTCCTTCCTTCTCTCTCCTCTTAGCTCCAACCAGCGTCATCGTGAATAGTGAGTTCGTGGCTATCATTACTAGTGACAATACTGCCATGGCGGGTGATAGCAGATCACAAAGCTAAGCAATTCCATATCAAGCTAGATGCAAGTACATGCACCAACCAGGTAGTCATGTATAGATTCTCAGTCTATCAATATCAAAGCCAAAATGAATAAGAAACGCTCCGGCCAGTGTGTATGCAAAACGGATGTAATGGCATGTACTACTTTTGTACATAAGTATGCAGTCATTTATGTATAGGGTGGTTGAGCACATCGGAATATTATAAGTGTGAGGTTGGGCACCAAGCAAACATACCAAAATGATGTAAACACACAATATTAAGATGGTAAAAGGCAAAGGGGGAGGATTAGTAGGATATCAAGCTCCTAAACGCGGCACGAGAATAAGAGAGGAACCATAAACCAACGAACCATCAGTCGAAACTGACGATCAAGGTGACGGTAAGGAAGAAGAAAGATACAAATACCAAGAATAAGAGGTAGTGCCTACATTAGTCGAAACTACTACAAACGGCAAATTGAAAGACATCGACGCCGACATACAACCAACTCTGGAAGAGTCGGTGGTTTTCCTTCAGGAAAAATACGTATCTTGGATAGTTTGTGGGATATCTAAGTTCCAATAGGAATCATCTTTCTAGGTTTACGATTTCTTGCCCGCTTAATTGCTCGTTGAATAGGCGAGAAACGAGGATAGGAGGGAGGGTGGAAAAAGAACTAGGCCTGGTCAGAGGAAAGATAGGGCCAAAGATCGACTATGTTTATTTCATTTCTCGGGCTAGGTTGAGCTAGGCAGAAAAACGAAGAAGCGGTGGACGGATATCTTTCTTTCTCTCGTCTCTAATTTGATGTCAGGATATCATCGTTAACATTTGGTAGACGGTTTGTTTGTTGGTTCTAGAGCCAAAAATTCTAAGATTATTGGTATGGCGGCAAAATCCCGGACTTCTAAATCAAAGGAACAAAAATAAGAAAAACGATCGCTCCTTTCCTTTGACCGAGCCGGCATCGGTTGATTAGGGAGGGATATGGATAGCTTGAAAATGGAGGTGGTTCTGAGTGTTGGCGGGCCAAATATTAACTAACCGTTCTAGTAAATATCACGTCACATATAGTCTTCTTATTCTTATTGCTTATGATATCTAGTGTGTGTTTAGTATTTATGTACTATGAATATTAGTAAAGCAACAAATTAGAGAAACAATATGGTGTCAAATTCAACATAAGAAGTGGCTTACATAAGTGACTAGCTTTCTATCATCAAAGAAAGTACTTATTTCGCCAACATATCATAAATGATTATAGCTACTTATTAATCCAACTAACTCTAGAATTATGTAAGTAGTTTTGCTCAAGAGCACAAAGAAAGTACTAGCGGCCTGCCATGAATAAGAATTCATCCATATCAGCTAGTTAGTCCCAAAGAGGACCGTCCACCTAGGTTCAGACTGTTTTTCTTGCGTGGTATTTATTGCCTATAAGCAGAAGGCATATCAGAGGATTCCCTGGTAGTCAAGGATAAAATGTGTATTTTATCCTTGATTTGTTTTATCTCTCTTCTCCAGTCTAACTTTGACTTCGATAAACGAAGTAACATGCCTACGTTTTTCATGTTGCTGCAAGCCTCGAAAATCGGAAAATCTCGATAGCATCGTTTAGATCCCATCACAGTGTTTGTCATCTCCCTCGTCTACCATGCTTACTAGTCTATTTTATATTTTATCTCAAAGGAAGGAAAAAAGAAAGTCCATATATAGTTATAGAAGATCACGGATATACCCTAGAAATCACCCGAATTAACCCAAAAGGTCGGCTTTGAAGAATCAAGGTTACTGGACAATCATGGAATGCCTATAACTCGAGGAAAAGGGCAAGAATAGCTTTTTGATGTTCAATTGTGTTTCCCACTATATTCTTCGATTCTGCTATAACTAAGAGGAATATGAACGCTAGTATATAGTTAGTACATATGTTTATCTCGCATGCTCGATAAAGGAAAAAGAAAAGCACTGTCCATCACTCCCAAAACCAAACAAAGAATATTAAAACTTACAGACTCTTTCGGAACTAAGATCAAGGGAGATATTGCGTGTGGTATATTCTACTACTTTCATGTCTCGCTCTGTGAAATATAGTATCTTATGGCACCGCTTTAGGTAAGTCAACGATAACAATTTCTATTCCTTGAGCTCTACATGTTCATGAACATTCAAGAAACTACATTTTTCCACTGGAGTGAATGTGAGCCAGCCGGGAGATCGGAGCTTAACCGATGACATGCGACCCAGACACCATCTTGCTTGCTTACTCATAGTATGAGCTGTGTCTTTCATTATCAGGACTGTTTGAAGTTTATATCAGACTTTTATTTTGTTAGCCTAAAGGTTGTTATGAATTAAACCCCAGATATGACGAAGTCATCAATCATTGTATATTCCTTTCTTATATTTTTCAGTCAATTTCTCCGTATCAGTATAGTTATATATAGGTTGGTTTGATCATGATGTAAGCATACATATGAGCAAAATATCTCACGTACGTAAAGTGTAGAGATATTACGGGTGGATTTTCTTTGATTTTGTTTGTTAAGAATGCAGCGCTGCTCAGTATAAGGGTTCATACTGTACAAATCCCTTCAAATCGTGGCGAGTTTTGACCCTTGGATTTTTTGTTTAGTTTGTAATCATGCCCTATGACGATAAGAGCACCAACTTAGCACTAAGCCAACCTAATTACAAGCCTTATCACAACGACGTAAGTCGGGGTTTTTTTCTTTTTCCTGGGAACCAACAAGGAGAGACATGCATGTTTTATGTACAGTAATATTTTGAGCCAAGATAGCAGAACCCAACCAACATCGACCCGATATTGACCATTTGCCGGTCTTAAGATCATGCACAGTTACTCAACCTTACCTTTTCCTACTATGGAAAAATAAATATAAAAAAAGACAGAAGCACGAGAAAAACGGTTACCCCCAGTGTTCATCGTACTTCCTTAAATGTAATAGTAGCAGCCACATGGCCAGCCGCTCTTACATATATATACATTACATATTGCTCTTTTCATGCCTCGCTTGGGGAAAACTGTACCTGTTAAGAATACTATACCATCCTTCAACTTAGGCTTCTCTCTCTGCCTGGAATAAACTAAAGGAAGCCACTAATGCTGCTTACGTGGTCCGAGGCTCGGCCGTGCGCAACATCCAGTGTGCTGTTCACTTATCATAGGTCTTAATAGCGGTAAATGAAGCCCAGGTTAGTTGGTTCAGAGATATACATTATTATGTGATTGTGATGTAGCTTTAGCGTCTGAATATACCAAGTATCAGTGCTTGTAGTGACTAAGATCCTTGATTCTGTAATATACTTCCTACTTAGCTAATACAGAAGCACACATTTCTGTCTCATGTCATCTCGATATCTTTGGTTCCAAAAGTCTACTAACCTGACTCAAGACTGCGGCTTTAAGTTCCTGGTTACCATTATGATTGCGACAAGAACGCAGTGATTAACATATTGTTGTGCAATTCTTTTACAACGCCGACCTAAGCTATAAGTCTAAAGTGATCTCTTTTATAATCATCATGTATCTCCCTTGAAAGTGTGATGCCTATAGACTCCCGGAGGGTTTATTGGCCAACTCTACGAAAATATAGTGATAGTCAATCTTTCGGCTAGTTGCTCTCCTCACTACCTGTGATACATCGGCTCTTAGAACGGCTTACGAAGTTACAATATTGTAGTGACCGAAGACAGTTCGATTAGAATCCCTATCGAGTATCTGTTGCTGACATTAGCGCTAGCATCGTCTTTCTTTGTTTTGTTGCTTGGTTTGCTATGAGCTATGCCTATAATATGGCATGCTATTACCGTATATCTCAGCGCGTAGACATGGTCACACGCAATTAACCATTCATCCCTCGAATCACAGTCCTCGTGAAAGCAAGATAAGAGAAGAAAAAGAAAACAAATAGTTAAAGTGGCATGTGAAAAAAATGAGATCAAGACTACTTCTTCTTCTTGATATATTTGTCTTTGATCCTCCAACTCCTCTTACATAGAGTTTATGGCGGCACAAAAGATTCCAAACGTATTACATTTGTTAGTCCCAAACCCACATACATGGCAGTACGTACTCCATCAATTTTCTTGGCGGCCTTTCTTCTGCTATTTTCTCTGCTTGTAAGAGGAAGAGGAAAAAAAGAAACGAAACAAAAAATGTTCGTGTAAACATAGAAAGTGACGCTTACACCGGAAAGCTCGTCCCGGACTAGCCTCGTCGTTAAAGCAGTCTTCCTTCTAATCTGTGATACGATATGAAATATCTTTGTTACCGCTCTCTCCCCATTCTTTTCTACTCTCTAACCACCAACATATCGTAGCAATATTACACTCGAGTACGTTTACATGCATACATGTATGTATGTACTGTACGCCTATATGTAAGAACAACTGTATAGTACAGAAAAATTAGACGGTCAGCAGCAATCTTACGCTCGCAGACTGTGTTTCGTGCATCACGTCTTCCTTTTCAAACTTGGAGCAGCATCGATAAGTATTTTCCCCCTCTCTCATATTTCGTCCTTCGACTCCTCTACTTAAAATTCTGTCGGACAAAATATATAAACTAATCGATAATGTGCAATCGTCGTAACGTTATATTTTCGCTTCGTCTTTTTTTGGACTTGGTCCATCTCTCTTTTGGGCGATTAACGACTTGTAATATGGCATAGTTATTACTAGTATGATGTTTTTCGTTCCAGGGTTCGTGTGCTTCACAGTCTAGACCGGCAATTATTGTGTGATTGATCATATGTACAGGCAAAGACAAAAACACCAACGCTAGATTTACATCTCGTTACTCTGATGGCTTGGTCCGGATTCTTGATAGTATGTTTGTATGAGGAAGTTTGACGTAGAAAGTCACCCCATACCACCTATACACTAGACATTATTGTCGTTTTCACTTCACATTCCTGAAATTCTGAATAATTTGAAATACTGTCTTCCTTCTGTTCTATTTAGTGCGAAGAAGACGCATATGGAAGAAAAAAAAAGTACCCGCATGTACTAATCCGGACTTCTTCCGGTAGTGACAAGTCAACTCCTCATGTTCAGCGGTGAAGTATTTGGATATGTGTATTTATACGTACATAAACTCCAATTTTTATTCTATAGTCCATGATTTGATGTCCCAATAGAGCATCACTAGGAATATTCCGCCATCAGATCATAGCTATTCTTGATCGTGAACTTTCACTAGTAGCAAATAAGTAAGACTGGGAAACAAATGATTCCCAGTAAGGGCTAGTGCCAAGGAAACAAAAATGTCCGTTCATGGCTATTCCTCTGTTGAGGCTTTAGACCATCTAAACTATTGGAAGGGTGGCCACTAGAGAATTCCAAAAACAAGCAGGAAGAATGCATCCGGAAGCTCTTCATCGGGAAATGTAAGAAGAAAAAAATGGAAGCCTGTTGTGACGGCGTATTGTATCAGCCGCTAGCGAACAACGAAGGACTGTTTCTAATGATATTTGAGTATATGTCTAGAAGGAAGTAGATGGTCTTCCAATATACAGATGGTTGAATGACTCTTGATCTATGTATCTATACATTTACCATCCAATAACAAGATGTTCTAAACATTGTTTCATGTTTTGGTGAGATAATCCCTATTCGGTGCTTATTTCTGTCGTCATTTTGATCACGAGTGATTCCAACGTGCATAGAATATTTTCTAAAGGCTCGCCAAAGGAAAAAATAAAAAAGAAAGTATTCGGTGGGGTCCATTTCGCTATAGCAACGTGATTATGGCCTTCATGTCGTAGGGCATTATTTCCCCCTCTCAACACAAATGAACATGAAGGAGGAGTGCTTATAGTTCGGCTAGTTTGGTGCAAGAGCTGAAATATTGTAGTCCATGTTATCAGCTTGAGAACAGCTGATTTTTGAGCCGAGTCTTGACTTGACTAGAGCTTAAAGCTTGAAAGGTTGCATCATCTACGATGGCCAAAACCTCTCTTGGTTCTTACTAAAAGGATTATGCTTTCTAGATATCTTTGGTTCAAGTTTTAAGTTAGTTAAGGGTTATGCAACCCTATCACCAAAACTTCTTCTAGCCTACTACCTAAACCAAGACGAAAATTAAAACAATTGACTACCAATAGTCTGTTTTCACGACAATCTCACCTTGAACGGTCTTGTCTCAGGTCGTTAAAACGATTTTAGATCTTGCTTCAGCCTTTCAGGCAGTCATGGGGAGATTTTCTTTCTTTTCACAACCTCCTCTCTTCAGCTCCATATACTAGAGTAATCGTGAGAAAATCTTGACCATGAGAATGCATCGTAGCCGAGGTCTCCGGTAAGGGACTACGACGTCTTTGGCTAAAATCAGCTGTCTTTTGTGGTCATTCCTTAATATTATATATTTAGAATGTTCGAAAAAGGAAAAGAAAAAAAGAAATAGTCTCCAATCCTTAGTGATGATCGTCCGAGGATTGCGTTCGACTACTTAGTAGAGTGCATGACAAGTCATCGCAGACACAGACTCTGCGATTACTTGGAGCCAAGTTAGGACAAGTAGTCGCTATAAGCTGTGATCCTCTAGTTTGATTGAGCCAATGAAAGGCCGCTTCGGTACTTAAACTCGATGGGAGATAGTGAGTTGAAGAATAGCAAGGCTGGGATATCCTTTCATCAGTTTGTTGTTTTTTTCCTGCTGGGGGGGCGCGTCCTATGGTCTCTTGCTGACGGCTAGGTGTTCTATGGCTCTTCTCCTCTCTTGTTCCCTTTCCCCCGGTAGCTACAACGCTTCCTACTGAACGTTCCTAGCCCTCTTTTAACTCGACATGTTGTTTTGTTTTATTTGGTCTCAACTGAAGAAGATTACAACCGACCAAACAGAAAGTGATACTTTTATTTGATATAAAGAGCACTGGTGGTAACTAACCAAAAGAAGAAATATCGATAACTTGCCTACTTTTTCGTTCCCCTCTTCGTCTTTGTAGACGTCTTTTTTCCCATTATTTTTTGCGTCATCCTACATTGCTTTATATTAGCGTACTTCTTTTTAAAGATGTATTGATTAGGCTTAAAACTTCTTCTTTGGGTCAAGCCTGACTAAGATTGGCTTAGTTTGGTAGAATGAAGAAACGGGTAGATATATGTGACCAGGAAGGGGACCGGAATATCATATAAGTTCCATAGTATGATTTTGCTGCATCTAGCACGGGATGTACTGATACTGATAGACCATATTGTTTTTTTTTTGTCTTAGATGAGTAATTAATAGGTATAGGAAAAGGCCCCCCCCTCTCTCTCTCTCTCTGAACCTTCCCTGCCCCATGATATATATTAGGCCTTTATTGGGGGCTCTGATTAGGACGGGACCGTTTCTCTGGGTTTGGGTCAAGATGGACAAGGGAGGAAAAAAGGGTTATTATGCGTGTCTCTGAGGATCTGTGAGCAATGAAGAATAATTTGTTGGTTATTGATTACACGACAGACAAAACCCACAAATAAAATATCTGGGGTTCGACAGTTCTACGGTTATATGTATTTGTATCTGTGTAGTACCACCAGCATCTTAGTTAGTGAATAGAAAAAGGACAAGTAGCATTTTAAACGACAGGACTAGAACTACCCTAAAAACGCCACAGCATGTAAAAGACGGCATAAGACCCAATGGGATCTAGCCGTGCTCGCATCTTGGATTAGAGTCTGTCCTTACGGAGTCCTTCCCGCCTGTCTAGGACGTGACTGATAGCTACAGTAATTAGAGCCTCTATCTTAGTGCACTTTTCTTCTCAAGGGAAATGTTTAATGTGGAAGCGTGGCGTTTTTTTTTCTTTATTTTCTTCTTCTTTTTTTTTCTCGCTTCTCTCACTACGGAGCTGGTTAATTAAAGAATTGAATAAAAAGTGGTTGAATCTAGTCAGCGTATATAAACGAAACAATAGACAAGCCGATCTACTAAGACAAAGGCATTGAATAGCAACGGAAAGACGGCAGTCCTTGACTTGTAAGTTATGTGGATTATAGAAGCTTAGTAATTTCTAGCTAGTAGTTATCAGCTGGATTTCTAAATCTAACGGCTTGATATCTTCAACAGACATGATCATATATGTGTGCCTTCTATATTATAAAGTACGTCATGATAAACTGTAGTGGTATATCTTGACTTATGGTTAGAAAGAAGCCTTTTATCTGTTGTGTTGTCTATGGTATACGACGTCTTATATTTTATTAAAGCATGGAAGATATTGTATCGGTATAAAAATTATGACAATGACATCTGACTTACACAACTTGCTAGAATAATGTGCCGCTGGACTTATGCGATCAATTTTGAGGACTGAAACTTGAGGCGAAGGAGGGTGGCTCCTAAAAGTACTAATATATTGTATAACACCTACCAAACACTAGCACTGGTAAATCATTCATTTACATCACTATCCAAAGCAACGGTATCAACAGGCGTCAAGTAGGCCGTCAGACATAAACGCAAAAAAAGACTAACCATTCAGTCGGTGCTGGATTGTGAAATAAACGGAGAGGTGTTGGTAGGTGCTTTATTGACCCTTTTTCTCCACGATATCAAGACTGCCCCCTTCTTCTTCTCTTTTGATTTCAGTAACTTCGGAACTTTGTCCTACTGCCTTGCGTAATGTCCTTTGTTCACTCAAGATGCCCCTACACATGACGCCTTGCTTTTTTATATCTTCCGAGTGTAAGTGCGTGTTTGTCTTTTTGCCAATCACTCGGGTCGAATACGCTCCCCGGGTAGACTTAGCCAACACAGATGTCCCTATATCTGCTTTCATTTAGACAATCAAGCATCACTCATATTGCGCACATGCATCCATTGAACACTGGTAAGATATCAAGTTGTGGTATTGACTCGTTCTGTATCATCAATGGGGGCCGAGCCATATCCTGGCCCGGGCTTACCGGCTCAGAGCGATTCTTCAAGACGTAGACTGGCTACTTTGCATTTGGTTTTCTATTCTCTTGCTATTGCGGCAGTGAAGGTAGAAGTGAACAAGGAAAGCTTGCTTTGTTACCTGTTCATGACTTTGGTCAATGCTCGTCCTGCTTTGGACCTTGGGTATTACTTATCTTGAGCATTACTCTTTTTGGTAGGTAGATACACACCCTAGAATTATATTAAAATTTTTTTTTTGCCATTTTGAGCGTACATCTCAAAGCCCTTTATGATGTTTTAGTTAGCTATTCCTTGTTTTTCGTAGCAGGCAGAACAGGGAGCAGGGAGCATTGTTTGCTTGCTGGCCCTAGTCTACATACATATACATGTATAGATAGACCCAAGTTTTCCCGATATCTGGGAACATTATTCTGCACACATGTATTCAAGATAGAGAGATGATGGCCAAGGCGGTGTTTGTACAATTCCATTGAATACCAGCAAGTACATGTATAAACATGTAGACTTGATATTCGTATAAATATACAACTATATGGGCCTTCAAACAAAACCCCCTATAGTAATCTTATGCTTATTATACTTATTGCTGTACTATGCTCATACAAATCTGTATCAATATATATATGTACATATACTGCCGTCATGTACTAACGGAGTCGGGGCATTTCAAAGCCCGGGATCAAGGTAGTTATCGCTACTGAAACGCCCAAACAGAGCTATATCAGAAGCTATAATATAGCGCCCGTGCTTGCATAAACACAAGTATCACGGCGGGAAATCAGGTATCGATACCGTGTAAGCGAATAGCACAACTACAATGTAGTACATACACGGACGTATTGTACGGATATGTGGTGTAGATAGTGTATTGTGCACGTATGTACGTACATATGTATGTAAGTACTGCATAGGTACATATACCGGAAAGCAAACCCACAAACCAACCCACTTCTGCATGCATGTATAGAGTGTCTGCTCTACTTGTGTCTACTTGTATTGATAGAGGCCTTCCTTTAACAGCGTCGTGTTTGCTGTTGCTACATTAGCAAGGATAAAGACCAGACCAGACCAGACCAGACCAGACCAGGCATGGCTCGCTGTGCTTCGTTTTGGAGAGCTTTCTGCGATAATGATAGTATGTAGTAGCATCTTCCCCATGGCCGTCTCAAACTCCAAGAGCCTGGATTTTTATTGTTATCAGCAGTTGCGATTGTGCTTGCTCAGAAAAATACTAGAAGACAATCGGCCTACGGGATTAAGCTAGCCCTAGATCTGTAGTGTCACACTATATATTTGAACTAAGCCTTTGCATAGTAACTTGTCCTGTAACTAGCGGCGAGTTCCTGGTCTCAAGGACGATACTAATCATTATGCTTGATGATGGTTTAAGCTGGCTTCGGGATTGTGCTTTGACATTTAATGTACTGCCAACTAAGCTAGCTTTTCCTTCTAATGTCTGTAGAAGCAGGCTATCTTGTTGTTTCCTTCGCGATCGAACCGAAGTCTCTAGGAACAAGGAAGCACAGAATAAGTAGACAAGTCATTCTGTGCTATTGTTTACGGTGTCAAATCTGCCGTCTTTCTGATCTTTTCCACCCAACGCAGATTCATGTCCTTATCAGGGTTAGTAAGAAGCATAGACAAAATTGGGCATTCTTGTTATCAGACGGTGAACAAGTTCTAAGCCTTGATTGAACTAAGAAGGGGGAGATGGAAGCTAAAAGGCTCTAGGTATTAATAATACTATATCCTCTCATGAAGTATAGTACATAATGTTCAATTTTACGTCGTTTCCATGACGAATCCATGGTCCAAACATTTTTGCGCTAAAGAAAGCTAGAAAAAGGTCAAGCCCAAAGCCCATGAGTTTCCAGGGTCTTGACGAGGGTTAACTTCGTTTGATAAACCCAAGTAGGCCAACAGGGCTTGTAGTTATAACCCTAGAAAGTTCTACTTGTTCTAGCGAGTTTCACAGTTTTCTCTAGATATCCTCAACAAGTAAGGCTTAGGCTCATATAAGAAGTGAACTTGCAAGGTCACTAGGTTTAGCAACAGAATCAGTTAGAGGCAGGATTTGGGTTGGATGGACGGACGTTCTTGGAGGAGGTAATTGCTGGATGATTGGTTGCGATGTGTCGATCCATGGTCAACTGACTATACCACATCACATCACATTTCCATGTAGCACACTATCATGAAGCTTACATTTGCACAGGCCGTCTACGCCTGACGATGCCAGTATCGTGCATTATCGTAGCCTCGGCCACGGCATAGCGTGACTAGGGTCAGGTCTAGTGGAAGAAAAGGTCAGCCAGAGAGGCGGTCGAGTGCAACTGTGACAGTGACGATGATGAGGGATTGAGCCCGCTTCCATTTTCCAATAGGCGGTATAAGAGGTGAATGAGATCATAGCCAGACAGGCATAAGACACACTAGAAAGAAAGTAGTAAAAGAATAAAGAAACAAAAAGAAGAAAATTAAAAAAAAAACAAACCTTGCTGTGATATTGGATGACACCAGGCTAAGTTTTCTTCTACGCGATGTGATAGTGACTCTCCATCGGCCTCGGCCCTGTAAAAGAAAAGAAAAAAAAGTAGCCATTGCTACAATATTGTGTCATCAACCGGCCGAATCAAAGCCTAGTAAGATAATCCAGTGTTCCTTTTCTCGACTACAAAACTTTGTGTGATGCTCACAAAGCGCCCAAAAGAAAAGTCTTTGTCTTCGTACTGCTTGTACTACATAATAAGTAGGAAAAACCGGTTAAAAATCGAAAAAGGAATTAAACACAAGGCAGGCTAAAATAAACAATAGCCGCCGGAGATGTCAAAACCAGTACTTAGTACCATGAAGCAGGATGAAGGCCTCAAAATTCAGGCTGTCAGTAGGCTGCACAACATTTGACAACACGGGAGGACTAACCCTTCTGTCTCTCTCTTTCCCTCTTTCTTTCCCTCTTTCTTGGCTCTACAGATACCTGTCTGCTTGCCTGAATAATGCACAAGAGCCGCTACAGCCGCTGTTATAAACAGGTGACCCATCCACGAGTGCCTTGCATTGATAAATATAGGAGGGTACCTGCCCAGATCAGCAAGAGTATAATACGCTATCTGCAGGTCTAGCATGCAAGTCGGCATGTTTGCCTGTACGTATGGTATGGGCATGCTTATTAAGTGCTGTGCATACATATACTATATGTATCCTACTGACATGTGCCTAGCTAGCTCCGTTTACACTAAATGGAACAACTAGGCGGTTATGATACTTGCATTACGAGCGGTTGGAGTAATTGAGGCAGGGCCAGACTCAGGAAACCCGAGGTAATGGCAGAGACACAAGTCAGATAAATGGTTTATGCGTAGGATAACTAAGCCTCGGGGTGTGTTTGGAGAGCAAGGTGATGGGAGCAAGAAAGAGACAGACGCTCAGGCCAAGTTACAATAGTAGTTTCACATACAAACAAGCAAGACATGGTGCTAGTGAATGTGAATTTTACAGCACGCATAATAAGTACGTAGATCCACACAATGCTACGCAGAGAAAAACCGGCTGTACCTACAAATATCTGTAGAATGATGAACAATGACAAAGACAAAGAAACGAGATATGAGGTCCACGATGCAGTACGTCAATTTCCAGTAAGAACTCCGATGCGTACATAGTAGTATCGATATGCAATATTTGTTATAGCATTCTTGCACATGATATCCGCAAATATATTATTCGCGTACGTAGTACCGAAATAGACGATATACGATGCCTCGCTATGTCTTATTCGTATAAAAGGTTGCATATATGTATTATAGTTTGTTTTGGCAACTCTATTGCCGTTGGACCATACCTTGTAATCCGCAGTCTGCATTCTGCACTCTGCAATTTCTGCATTGCATACGGATAACCTGCTTGTTGCACTCTATCATCCGTTTGACTGCCTATCTGCAATACATCAAAGGGTACGGACACATGCCATCAGACATCCGATACAATCGTGTCTACCTAAAACCTAGCAGCCGTCACCGCAACTAGGCATTGTTGCCCGTTCCATGTTTTAAAACTTGCCACTAACTTCTCATGACTCTTTGGCTCGTCTACTAGCCTCATCACCAAACTTGGAGGTCAAAGGGGAGAGGATGTTAGGTTGAGCGTTTGCCTCTGAAGGGGGTGGCACAAGACATAAAGAGGCGGTAAATAGATCGCCCGGCACTTGATCGTGACCGGGATTATGGGCCTTAGAGCCTCTTACTAGTACCAGATCTTCACAACATCTTCTCTTCTTGCACGTCATCAAATTCTCTACTTATTCAATCTCAAGCAAACGCCCCGTGTTCGAAAAGAAAGTGGATAGCCGATGATAACATGGAAGTATCCGGCTTGATCGTGACCACAATATACAATAAAAGGGATCGCCACGAGGTTGCCGCCGTGCTTTAAACTGGTTCTGGTTGTCCATAGATCATGGTAGACTATATTCCTCGTTTCTTCGTAATTGTATATAATAACCAATATACCAGAGCTTAGGACCAAATCTTGGATTGGACCTGGTATACGATCTGCTAGAAGCCTTGTATTCTCAAGACGCCGTACGAGTGATTGCAGAATCACCCATGGTTTTGTGAGCACGAAACGAGTCGAAATTCGTCACTATAGACTTTGCTGGAACTACCCTTGCTTTCGGTAGTGGCCAAATCGTAACCATCAAAAACACCCATGGACCGAAAGAAGAGCCCTAGTAAATTAATATAATATATTCACAGTGCCTACTTCAAAGCCTGGCCTACTGAGAACCTCCCATCTAAGGAATATGTCCGAAGGCTGTCCTCCATTTTTTCGTCTAGTAAGTATGTTTATTTCAACACGAATTTTCATGGGGTTCCCAACTCTGAACCATGAAAGAGAAAGAGGGGATAAAACAGGAGATATGTAGGAAAGTAGAGATGGCCAGAAATCCAAGAAAAAAACGAACACATCTCTATCCAAGATGGGTGGTCCAAGCATATTGGAATGACCCCCTCCCCTTCTCTTTCCGATTTTCCAAGATCATGTAGATGGCCCTTGTCCCTGGTCTTTTTTTGTAGGGTTGGCAAAAAAAAAAGAAATGATGACTTTATTAAAGAAATAAGAATAATATTCCAAAAGAAACTCCCCCCTTCCCCCACGAGCACGGACCGCACACCTTGAACAGTGAAAAACATCTACGGTACTGTGATTATATGAACCTAAGCTCCCCAATCACACACACATGAGCTACAATTGAATTGATTATTTTGTTTTTTACTATCATACCCTCTATATAACCTTGTAACATATCAGCCTGCCTAGGTCGAGGTATCCTTTCTATCTTATATATATTCATGCTATCGCCCTAACTGCTAAAAGTCCTTCAACAGCCGCTTGGTCTCTCGATTTGGTCTTGCTTCTAAGTCTATTAGCGGAAGTTGATTCTGGTCTAGTGCTCGTTTCCTCACCGTCTTTGGCGTGGGAAAAATGGGACTTAAGGCTCCTTGTTTACCGATACGCTTTCACTACTAGTACAACATATTACCAGGAAGTATATCTACTCACGATCATACTAAGAGACTAGCACTGCTACTATTAAGAAATAAGCCATTCTGTTACGCATGATCATCCTATACATCTGGAACTCGTCTAACTGTGGGCTTTTGTCGGCGTTTCCCCTCTTGTAGAAGATATATGTATGTGTATATAAACATGAGCAAAATAAAAGAATGTATGTATGCAAATCATAGCCCATATCACAGAGCTCATTGCGGCCAATGTCTACATGTATTCATCACCGTTAATGTGTGCTTCGT
Organism: Davidsoniella virescens; assembly: GCA_001513805.1. Taxonomy (NCBI): domain Eukaryota; kingdom Fungi; phylum Ascomycota; class Sordariomycetes; order Microascales; family Ceratocystidaceae; genus Davidsoniella; species Davidsoniella virescens. The sequence goes on along the minus strand of LJZU01000231.1, from coordinate 11,297 downwards.
CACCCTTGTGACCTGGCCTGGAACTTGACCCGGTCTGATAATCGATCCCAGCTAGGTATTGTCCATATGTACTATTTCCACTCGTTGTCCACCTACTTTTACATCTTGGTGGTGTAGTTATCATAGTCCATACAATACTAGAATCTTACCATCCCGGGAGTCTGGAATTTCGTCCCTCTGGTGAATTATTGTACTCATGTATCACTATACAACACAGTGCAACATCCCACACCATGTGATACGGTAAGCACCGGTAAGGCTTTCACTTTGTGAATTTCTTAATAGCTTGTTAAGCCCTTGAAGATGCTTCTCATCAAATGGCCCCCGAGAAGCCTCGGCATGAAGAAGAACCTAGCCATTACTTGGCCGAACCACAATATGTATCTAATTCATCTTCTTATTTTATCCTCTTTGCTTAGATCCCAGCTTAAATTTGTATCTCAAGTTTGGTTTTCATGCTTATGAGAACGGTGAAAACTCCGATATTTGCCAACTGAGACAGCAAGTAGCATCGTTTATATGTATGGAACCCGTGCCCCTGCGTGAGTTTCTGGGTAGAGCCTCTAAAGATAGCCGTCAAGTCCGGTCTTGGTAACGCCTAGCTTATTATTTGTGTTGTCGATGATCACGATGGTGCATCTAGAGGCAATGCCAGGTTGTCAGGTTCCATAATCTCATATCCTGAACGATGACCATATCGGGGCAGCCCCCGAAAGTTTGAAATCGTAGATACGTGTATGTCCTAATCTCTCAAGACCATTGTTCTAAGATAGCCAGACGAAGCCTTGTCTTCATCATACATTAGCGATCATATAAAGGGTTTGCCACATACTAGATACTTACCAGTAACAAATAAAAGGGACGATGGATAGTGCATGAAAGACATCTGCCCTTGTCGAAACAAGCACATGATGAGTTGTTTGATATCTCATATATTTCGATCTTTTCGTTGTTATCTCATATCACCCACCCTTCCTTCTATTATCTCGGTCCGCTGATACATCAATCTCTCCAAACATTGGGGATATGGCTATATCGAAAGTAGAATTGAATGGGATATATGTACAATGACAACCGGCGGATACGACTATGCTTACATATCTGTATACAGAGACCTTTAACAATACCTGCATGATGCACTCTCATCGCTATGACCTTCAAAGCAATAATGGCCGAAGTAGCACTGCAACTAAATTATAAGCTCCTAGTGCTACTGCTACCACCAGCAACGGGAACTGTTTCGATGACTTGACGAAGGCAATGGGTTTGCTCTATTTTCCGCTATTTCTACCACTGATACTACTCATGTTCCATGAATTGCCACGAGATGGCTAAGCGAGTGTATCTTCAGCTATATTTCGATAATTCCGGAGGGTAGTTCGTCAGTCGTTTCTGTTGAAAATTCTACCCAAGTTTCGTCGTACTTCGTGCACAGATATCGATATACAAGAGAGTAGTTCACGGATGACACAAAGATGCACCATTTGTGCAGTTGGTTACCATGCATATATTTGTGGTATTGATAAGCATTTTCCCGTACAGTAGTTGGAGTTATAGGAGATCAGCGAAGATACTAATGATATAGAAGAAGCAATAACCACCAGACATCTCTATAGGGAAGAATTAGAAGATGTCCAATAAGACAGCAATTTCTTATTTTTCTTGTATGTATTTCAAGACTCGAGCCTCTCATAAATCTGGATGTATGTAGACTCTCTGTATAGCTCGGCTCAACCTTAATTGCTAATGCATTCAAGTCGGCTAGTCGGCTTTACTTCACACAAATGTATCTACATGTATAATTATTTGCACATTCGTGCGCCTCTAAAAAGTCCAAGCCATCGGTTGATTTGTCTTTGTCTTCCCTGACATCTACTTGGCTTTCCGTTGTACGCCCCCCATGCCTTTCTGTCTTTTCCCTCAAAATGGGTTTTTGGAAAGCAGGGTCAGGGACTCTTCTATTTTCCCGATGCCCGGTACAGTAGGATCTTTTCCACCGCTTTTCTCTAGTCCTTACAACCAACTCATCAACTATCGATATGGGCTTACATACGAAGTTCCCATATGAAGTGTAGTCAACGCGGAGCGCATCAAGGTGAGCTAACCTTGCTTATTATGCACGAAGAAAATCTCAGCGTAACTTTTGTGCCGTTCACATCATGATGTGTTATGCATGCATGTATGTATATCATCTTGTCAGTGTCAGACGGTGTATCGTTCCGAAATTCACTCATCTATGTGTACTTCGTTTTCAAGGCGTGGCTACTCGTGACCCGACATACTGGGAACAGTACAAGCATAGCTATCTTTCATTTCACGCAAACAACCCCTCCCCCCTTTGTGAAAGAGGAGAAAAAGGAAAGGCTGGGTGGGCTCTTACATAGATTCACGTTCTTCCAGATGGGTTTACCAAGAGCGAAACACGTGCCCAGAAGCAAACAAGAGGTGAAAAAAAAAAGCAATTACAAAGGATTAATATGGCCGTTGCTTTGTTAACTTAGTATCTTTCGATTTCCCAAGTTCAGACCAGCACGAGACATTAACGATAAAGTGATCAACTTGTCATATAACCTGTTTGTCAACAATAAACAAACAGGGGAAATCTGGTATTTTCTTGTATCAATCCAGACACTCGTTTCACGACCAATCTAGTTCCTTAAATTTGCATGGCAGGAATGTTACTTATATATCATCGTGAGGCTATAGTTAGTCTATGTATATATGTATACATACATGGGGTCTAGTGGCGAGAAACTGAACCGAATGGGTGTGTTTCTTGAAGGGAAATCACACATGGATGCTTCATAAGTCGGGCTTCTTTATGCCTTTATGCCTTTTTTCTTTTTTTCTTTTTTTCTATTCATCAACTCTCTACTAGTTTAAGATAAATGTAGCTAGAATGTAAACATGTGCACGGCTTTTGATACTCTGGGAATTTTCGGGTTAAATTCAATTCCCCTCTCAAACGTTTCCCCCACTCTTTCGCAAATGTATATGATACTTGCCATGTACATCTTCTCTGTCTATATTTTTATTTTATTTACCTATGTGCATATTTAAACCATATAGACTACTACTAGATCGTGGAAATGATGTGAACTCGCCCAAGTTTGACCCGTTAGGCCATGCAACTAACAAGGAGGCTTTTGACCTTCCGAGCATAAAATACTACCAGTTTCTAGTATATTAATATGTTCAGATGTATAATAGCTCCTTCGGACTTCCGCCGTGTCTTAGATTCTGTTTCTGCATAAGCAGATACTAGAACTGGCAGTTGTTAGTCTAAAAAATTTTACCCTTCCCGGATCTAATTCAAATGCTACACTATGTTACGACTCGAGTAGTCCCCTTTCTTGTACTTGGAGTTACGATGAAGTACCGCTAATGTGCCAAGGCCAAGTATATGGCATAGAGACAATATAAGAGCTTATTCTATGTTTTGTATCTTTCTTCTTATATTGTGCTGTCTAACAGATAGTTGTTGATTATTTGCTCAGAAATCCCTTCCTGGTGCGGCGTGGTCTCTGTCTCGCTTTTATCTCAAAGTACTAGTATCCATGGATATATACTCTAATCTCTTTGTTTTGCAAGTTCGTCTACACCCTAATACATATGTATGGACATGAGTTTCAGTTTTTTATTTTTTAAATATGCAAAAGAGACATACGAAAGACAGCGAGAAATAAACAGGAATACTCCATTTTCAACGTCACAGCGAGTGGACTAAGAATTAGTTCGAATAGGATCTACACAATCAAAGGTAAACTTGCTTGACAGCGCAGCGTCACAGCGATTTAAAGTGACGGATGAATCGAGTCGGTGTAGACACTATCTGCACTAAGGCAAGAGCTGTGACCTTGTATGGTAGTGAAGTCACACTTTCACCTACGGCTTGATGATATATGCTTTGTTTTAACTAGCTTTCTTCCTATTATATGCAGAAGGTTGGAAGTGAATTTAGCCTAACCGAAAATGGAAGGCGATGAAGCAGGTTTCTATCATTGTACATATATACGTATGTATGTATGTACGACTACAGATACATTCGTATATCTGTATGTTATAAATTACTTAGCCATTGAACAGAGAATTGCGGGGATCATAGCTTCTTTGTGGAATTCTTGCCTCAAGTTTCTTCAAGCATATCCGGGTAGTGGGCAATGGCAATAGTAGATGATGATGAGCGAGCGCTGATCTTATAGTCAATATACATATAGGGAAGGGCCTTGCCAACTATACATACAGATATGTGAAGAAGATCAAGGCACATGTTTTTTTTTGGTTTTTTTTTTCATCACGACACGCATATGCTAGCCTATTCTAAGCAAATAATTTACGACATCGGTAAACGACAAATTGGCTTGAGTGAAGGTTCTCAGGATTGCATCGTGGGTTTTATCAGTGAAAGATCGACCTTAACCGCCTGCATTCGACCAGGCCATTTGCTTTGTTACCTTCAACTTGGGTCTGATTATGGGTCGCCGGTATGTATGCATGTACGGATAAGCATTACATTGTAATAACTATCAGCGGTCAAGATGCGATAATACGGAATTCGGCAGCATCCAGAGATCGATGTCGCATGAGCCCGTGGTAAAGAAACATGAAATATACAACGAGCACACCATCATTTAGTCTCCGAAGAAACATGCTAATATATATATACATATATATACATATATATATACATATATATACATATATATTCATATATATATACATACTCTAGTTTTATATTCTATATCATTAAAATAAAAGAGGCTTAGGTAGGCTACGGCCCGACAATCACAAAAGGATAAGAATACCTAGGAAATCTCGATTAACGAGCAAAAGGGGAGTAGACAGGATGGATATGAAGGATCACTCGATCTCAATGTGGGTCAAATCGAGATAAACAGGATAAATACAGATAAAAATAGGCTATCAAAACGTAATTACTCTAAACCATAGGTGAAAAATATATCTCTACGACGACACTTCTATAGTGAGATGGATAACTACTTAGTAACATGACAAATGTATCATGTCGAATTAAATATGGGAGATAGCGGCACGTTCTAACAGGCCGAGGAACAGGGAAAAACACAACAAGAGTTAGCAGTTTGGCTTAAGGCTGATCTGATGATTCAATATTCCAGACTATGCTGTAACCGCCACAAATTTTGCAATATGCAATAGGCTATTCGTGCAGATAGTGTTGCATCTGTAGCTTTACCCTTGAATACATAACCACAAAATCTGTAGCGCCAATGTAGCATTGCAACAAGAATATGTGTTGCATTATCTGGCAGTCACTGCAAGACTCCCCATCTAATACAATGTTATGCCGAATGACAACCAGATATGTCACGGCTCACTATCAGGTTGGGCGGCAGTAGCTCCAAAAAGATGAACACAAGTACGAGTTGTTGTGGATTTTCAACGTAGCAATGCAAGATGCATTCTTGAGAATGTGCACCACACTTCGATCCTCACAACGGTGAAACAGAAACGAGGAGACTGTACAAGCAAACAAAGGGAGAAAAACGAACCACCACCCCAATTTGGGGAAGCAGTTAGGCATATATGCTCACATTATTCATATGTCTCAAGCGCGAAGATGCGGAGAAGAGATTAGCGTAGTAATGTGTATATATTTTCGGCATGGCAGAAATAGAGCTAGAATAGACCGAGCGAAGCGAAAGCTGAAAGATACTCTAAGAGCGACAACATAACGAAGGCAATCACAAAGGATATAAATAATATCAGAAGATAGCATGTTAGCGCAAGTGCGCAAGACTTGCCTACATTGCACATTGTAGATAGTCGACGAACTGAAATATAATACTTAACCTATGGCCCAATATGAGAAATGGGCTTCGATAAGTCATGAAAACGGGTTTTCTACTCCACCCAAGAGACGAGAAGGAAGCAACGGGAAAGTTGACGCAGTAGCACTGCAGTTGCTATTAGTGTCACGCATGCCACTTCCATCCTTTCGACTATGCTAATCAATTGTTGAATGAAGCAGTACATCACAGAATGCATGAAAATTGAAAAATTAGGTGCATATTTACACTGAGCACGTAGACTTTAAAGGACAAGCCTTGCTTGTTCTGCTATCTTGTGTCGAGATTTCGGAAAATTCAGAGCTCCGCCGTGGACGCATGTTTTAGGCAACAGTTAGTTGCAACCACGTCAAACATGCAGATAGGTTATGCCTCCTATAATCCTTTACAAGATGGCCATATTCTCACTCCTATGATCTCTTGGTTGCAATGGTATGTGGGTTGGATAAGAAAGAAAAATCTAAGACCGGAGGTCAACTGAAAAGGTCGAGGCCACCGTAGACTGTATTGTATATATGTGTACTATGTATATTTGTACATGTACATGATAGGACTTGATAATATAGATGTGCCCTGCCGTCTATAGTCGTACTAGGAGTGAGGACCTGATGTCCATCAAGGAAATAAAAACAAGATAAGCGATATGAAAAGAGAAAACCAAGCAGGTAAACAAACGAAGAAATACACAGAAGAGAAAGAAAGAGAAAAAAAAAAAGCACAAAGAGAAGGTCAAGTCTGCAGTATGCAATAGCATTTTATGCAGAGTCTATAAACGAATAAAACTTCTCCGGATAAGGTAAAACTCGTCGGAGGGGACATCACAAGATGCATCGTGGTCACAAGATCATAGGTGGCACTGTTTTCACAATCATTTAATGGTGTCCGTTGCCTCTTCCAGCACCAGAGCCACGGTTAGATCCCGATGGAGGGCTAGCTCGGTGGTTGACAGTTTGGCCGGAAGCCAATTTCTGACCAACAGCCTGATTTTCCGAGTCCCGGTTGTCAGATTGCATCCATTGGTTGACTTTGCTTTGATCGGGTGGAGTGAAGGTGTTACCGCTGACAGCGGGCAGAACCTTTGTGCATTCCTGGAGGTTGTTGATGTTGTCAACACCAAGGAGTGAGAGACGGATGTAGTCACGGGCGTAGTCCTAGTTGTAAGGTTAGATACCATATCTCCAAGTCACACAAGCTAAGCATAAGGCAATCCTTAAGTGGGATAGTCTTTGGGGGGGGGGGCGTAAACTTACTGTGTTCCACAGCGCCTGACCACCGGTGCCAGCAAAGGCCTGGAAGTCGCCGCTAGTCTGCTCATAATTGGCTAGACTAACGTCACTAGGAAATCTGAAGACACGGGGAGGTGGGTTCGAGGCCAGCGTCTGGTTATAGAACAAAGTGTCCCAGACACCAGGAGTCGAGTCCTGTGGGTCGAGGGCGCGGCTCGGGTCAACTGTAGTCTGTTGGCTAGTAGTGTGGGCACCAACAAGAGCAACAAGGCCACGCGAGCCGATGGTCTTGTCTGCGAACAGCTGAATCAGAGTAGCCGCGTCCTGGAACGGGCTGGGAAGCTTGCCAGTTGGGGCAGCAGTCGAATCATCGACACGGCCGACAAAGGTGCGCACGCGGGGGCCCAGAGGACAAGTGACGGTAGCCACATTGGAGGCTAGCTGGATCAGATCAGCCATGCCGATGTTGTAGCCCATGTTGCGGTACTTGTTATACCATTCCTCAGTCTGGACGATGATGTCGTTAAGGCCATTGTTGTCAGATCGTGTACGCTCTTCAGGAGCCAAGACAATAGATCCGTCAGCACCACCCCAAGAGCTGTTTACATCCCAAGCACCGGCATCGTGGAAGCCAAGACGGATAGCTCCACGCGCCCACTTGGTGCAACGGCCTGATGGGCCTGCGAATAGAGAGTGCATCTCATCGGCAATATGCGACCAGATACAGCATGTGTCTGTTTGGCACTCGGGAGACGATTTGTCAGGCACGTTAGGATATGTGTCGAAGGCCTCCGGCTCTCCCGTTCCAGTGATGATTGACTTGATCAGAGCACCAGTTGCTGTGAGCTGATCGTCACCAAGAGTTGCCAGATCACCAATCAAAGCCTAAACAACAGTAACAATTTAGTGATATGTCTTTGCGGTTGGACTTGCTCGAAACTTACAGTTGACAGCGTCGGGGCAGTGCGTTCGGAAATTTCACGGATCTCAGACAGAACCTTCTTCATGCCGGGGTAGGCAAGACCAGTCTCGGCCAGTGCCAGCAAGGCAAGCGAAGCGGATAGATGCATGGTGTATAGACAATATAGTCAAGATGAGGTCAAGTCGGATTGTCCTTGAGTGAAGAGTCAAGCTGAAGACTGAGAGCAGGAGCTGGATGGTCTGAGATATTTCAGAAACTCTGCACGAGAGAAACGGCGCGCTGGGCTGTCTTTATATCGAGCATCGTAATGGCAGATTCGTCTCGCTTTCTGTATACTCACCTTTTTACTAGAAACAGAACTATAATCCTAATCTTGCGAGGTGGAAGAGAATAACATCAGCTCAGCTGACCCCCCGTGCCAATAATGCTAGTATATATGTACACATCCCGGTCCTCTTTCTACATGTAAGAAGGCCAACTCGCCGTCAGCAGTGCAATCTCATACCCAAGGAAACAAAACACAGAAAAGGCTTACAATTACACTAAACGACATCATGTCGGCCTAACCATCCACATGGACGGCCTGCAGCAGCCACAAATCCACCGGACCTTTCTTTAGCTTCGTTTAGAAAAGCTGCCTCAATATCACGACGTCAATGTGAACGCCCAGTCTTGCCTATAGCCAATATCACGATTACCATGAATATCAAGTCCACAGGACGTGATATCAGGTCACTGATATACCCTGTCAATTATACTTTCTCGGTTACAGGGACACGCCCCTCCCCCTTCGTCTTCTTCCCATCGCCCCGGTCCAATGCAACACCATACCTCCGGCCGGTATTTTCTTCCGGTACTGTATTTCTGAAAAAATAAGCCGTCAGCTGTAGGTCGTCATATGCTGTGAGCTGGTATGAGCTGGTTTCTTCTCGTCTCTAAATGTGACTTTTACTGCTTTTTGTTGTTCGTTTTTTGGGGGACCAATAGGCTTTCGAAGGAACTCGCCGATCAGATTTCTGCTAATGGCAGATTTGATAGCATATTATGCCGGTTTGGTATATTGTTTCTACATTTATATATATACATATGTAGCTAGTTATACCTACCGTCTTAACCATTTGCACCGATTAAACTAAAGTACGCCTAGATTGTCGAGTTAACTAAGTTGATACATATAAAGATATATATGTATAAGTCAGAGAAACAAGTGTAAAGACCTCCATGAGGTTTCTCTCTACTTCTCATAATTATATTTTGCCTCTTCGTTCTAATAATATCCTGTTGTCAAGTAGGCTGGACTACTAGTTTACCTTCCTAAGCTTGGCTGCATTCAACGTTCCTTTAGAGCTAGAATATATCTCCTTGGATCAAAATCTTAAGACTCTCAGAATATAAGAGCCACTTCAGCTTATGCTAAAGAGGTTTATGCTTATACGTGAGCGGATACGACGTCTTGTTTGCTTAGCGTCTACCAGCCCCATCGCCAGACCATGCCGCTTATTTCTAATGTATGGATACCCAATCGCGTTGAGCCAATTTGCAGACCGGCTGCCACTATCACTGCACTCTGATTCGCGAAGTAGCCTGTATCCTCTTAATTGTAGTCTACTATTATTAGTGTTTGCTTATTGTCCATAATAATTATATGTATATCTGCCCAAATTTGATATCCAAGATGGACGGTGTGGCTGACCTGCATATGCACATGCAGGGCTACGCCTATCATTCATTGCACTGTGAGGACGGAGGCGCGGCCAACTTAAATTGCGTCTCTGTTCCTGAGGCCGATAATACATACATATGTAGATGCTAATCCGCTTTCTTGGTGGCTTCTTCTTCATATTATCCATCGCTGATGCTTACTGCCTACTTCCAGATCAAATTTGCAAGTCAAATCTCCAGGATGGCCGCTTACAAATCATCTTGGTGCAGATCGTAGTCAGAAAAGGAGTCAAGGCATTTCATTCCAGAGCCCAGACTTCACCTTGCCGGTGACTTTTTCTGTCCGCACATGGCCGCACTACACCAAGATGCAGTACAATATGCCAAGAAATACATATCTTCTCCTACAGGTACATTGCTCTTTTTAGATGTATCTTTATTACTCTGATATGATGTGCTGGCGTTCAACGTACTTTCAAATTATGCATTTATGTTTGTTTCTCTAAATTTCGGTTACCTTAGTCCCTCGCAATACGGGCATTTCGTATTTGCAAGGCCTTATTTCCTCATATTTGTGACGTCAGATGATGCAAATAAGCACAGCATCATTGGTTTGGTCTTTAGGGAGGCGTACTTTTATGTCTCCGTGTATAGATTAAAGAGAAATCATGTCATAATTCCCATCTTTCGTTTGCAATAAGCATTCCGCAAACTTCTTAACTTGCCTATCACAAACCAGGCAACCATAAAATCCATCAAGCCATTCGGCCATGATAATAAAAAACCCCGATCGAATACGAACAACTATCAGCAGCTCTTGGCAAACTATCATGGGAATGCAGATGCGGCAGTTGAGTTCATTCGCCAATCAGCTTCCTTGTTTTTGGGTCTGTGATCTGTCTAGATCTAGACGGTTCCACGAAAGATATCTTCGATGCGAGTTGGGTCTCTGTTCTGAGTTGGCATCTGACTGCCCGTAAGCAATACCTGTAAATGACCATTCACATCGGCGTTCGGCGCCACATAACTGCGTGATCTAGAAGTAAAATATAGAGATTGACATCTATCACCATACCAGCAAATCGTTCTTACATATGAGTATCGTACAAAGCTTCTCGGTGTGTATGATTTGGTCACTTTTTATGAGGCTACTTCTAAGACATAATTCACTATCTTTCTACGCCAATAATACGCCATTCTAGAGACTGATCATAGATCACAGTATTCAACTAGTTCTAGGCCTTGAATAAATCGCAAAGAACCTAGAAAGTGTTGTAGTGCCAAAACAAAATCGAAAATGAAAGTCACAAACACAGCTGAAATCTTCCTTTTCCGGTGATATAACTAATCGACAATTTAATTTCACTCTCGCTTAAGTCAACGTACATAAATAAAACGCCACAGCTAACTTACACCCAGTAGAATTTCAAGAAATGGAAATTACCAGCTGATAATAAGTTCAATTCTTGATCACTTCAGACTTTGAGTTCTATTAACTCAAATAGAGCAAAAGAAGATACTAGAAAGGAACGCGATAGTGCAAATTTTACTATATCTGATTTGATTTGATTATATTTTACGTCTACCTAAAGCTTGACTGCGTCAAAGGCACCTTTGATGTCGTATGTCACAAAGGAAGTTGTCTTGCCGTACTTGGAT